>JAMKCH010025182.1:0-18923 GCA_023653785.1 Ophioderma brevispina | reverse complement strand
TAAGAACATTGCGATCTTCAAAAAAAACCTATTCTTAACACATTTTAGCCCACAAAGTGCTAGTATTTAGAGAATTTTTAGCATGATCATGAAATGTCTTTTGGTTGTTAAACTTTTTGTACTCTTTATCCCCAAGTACTGACATGAGTTTGGTACAGTATAGGCACATTGCAATGCATTTTGGGATTGATTCGAAACACCCTCCAAGTTCTACCATTGTCTGCCAGAGTGACGGCATAGAAATGACATTATAGACATTGTCCCACTTTCGAAACACGGATGGAAATGTGAAAATAATTTCCCGGTTTGTACTATTTTTTTTGGCACAATTAAGTGCAACAATAACTCCAGAATACACCAAGACTTGATGTTGGCCCTGGCAAATTCGTATTAACAAGTTTCCACTGTATTTAGTTTATTTTAATAAGTTTATCATGGAATGAAAATCATTTTCAAATAAGCCTTTAATAAGTACATGATACACACGTCTTTCTGAAACTACCTGAAGTATGCATTTTTAAAAACCTCTCCCATTCTATCTTCAACGAAATACAATTATCAGGAATGTTTATGGTAAAAATGCAGATAACACTAATGTGAAATTGTTTTATACTTAAGTATCAATTTAGGAAGTGTTTTTTTCTATGCCGAGTTTAATGGGAAGTTTTACCACTTAACTTTACACCATTACTGCAACTGTAAATTGGTTTAAAGTGCACTGTATAATATTGATCAATATCAATACAATTTTAACAATCTTTACTGCATACAATTCCAATTGTTCCCAATTAGTTTTAACATTTTGCTGACATTTCTCATTCTGTTTTAGTTAAAGCCAATCGATGAAAAGGCATGTCAAAGAACCAATTTCAAGTTTAAAACATTCTTAACTACATATCAAAGAATACCTCAGAAAAGTATAAAACTTTCAACAAATATTGTTATCACAACTACAGTTAATAATATATATTTGTATTTACACATTTTAAAGACATGTTAAATTGACTAATGAAATACATGGGGCTACAGAAAGTGATCAATTTTCTACTGCTCATTACTTCTCCACAACTATACAAGTTCATGAACATCCAGTTATACTTCTGGTATAAGGTTCCACTTGCCACAGATTCATCATGCAAACTATTTTAATATGTTTAGACTTTTTCTTCAGCTGTGATGGTTAATTGGTTTTACTTTTAAGTTGTATATATTATCCTAAAAGGAAAGATAAAGAACACTGATCATTTTAAAATGGTTAACAGCTAGTATTAGAAGTGGACAAGAATGAAAGATACAACTTTAGATGTGCACAATTTGATTGTTATTCTTAGCTAGGCATCTTAACTCATTAGTTAACTCTTAATAGCATTTTTTAACAAATGATTTACAAAGCATGTTACACTATTTATTGTGAATATTTAATGATTCATGCAAAGATGTGTTGAGAGCAAGCAAGCCATTTTGAATAATGTATAGTGACCACTGGCTGCATTTTTAAGAGTCTAATTTTTAAGGCATATTTGACTACTTGATATCATCTGAGTAAGATGAGTAGAAGTTCAGGGAATACGACAATTTTTATCATTTTTCCACAAAAAATAAATGATAGGGAAAGGTAATGTTCACTATCATACTCGGCCAAGTTTTTAGAGCACACCAAATGATGCGACTTAGTTCGCTACCAAAACTTCAATATTTACCTATTTTATTTGACCCATTAGAATGCTCGATTTCCTGATTGTGGAGTAATAATAGGCAACAGCGCTTTGAGACTTTACGGTGATAAAGCGACATATAAAAACCGATTATTATTACCTCTGTGCAATATGCACAAAACTAGGCTAGTGCGAAGAATTCATGAGAGATTATAGAGCTTTATTACACCAATGAAGTCTGCACACAAGACTAGGTTCATGCAAAATTACACGGAGGTGTGACGCAAATTAGCATGGAGGGCCTTGCCGATGATTAAGGAATACTAATGAAAATTAAAACCTTGCATAAGTGCATTTAAATAGAGCTCATGATTCTAATTTCAACTCTCAGATGATACACAAGTTAAATTAAAGCCTCAAGAAAAATGTTCACAAAGTAGCATTATATTCATGTATACCTAGACAAATAGAAAAATAATTGCCACCCAAGCCCAACCATCAACTGCAAATCGTTTTGACACCGTTACAAATGTATTTAATTAATTACCTTCACGTGTGGAATCGGGCCTACTCAAGTGGTGTGTAATTTATTTTTCATACTTGTACAGACAAACCTCTAGATTTGTAGCCTTGAAATAGCTCAAGTGTAATATTTGAAATTGGCAATTGTACTGTATCTGCGCAAAAAGTCAATGAAAACTTTTGTAAAGGGTGGGAACCCCATTTACATCTATAGTCAAAAGAACATGTTAGTACCGGCTGTATGGATGGGAACGCATAGAACTCTTCTGCTCCTGGAAGCTACCGGGGGCTTTCGTGCGGCCGCCTACGCCAGCCCATCCAGAGTCTCGACTGCTGCCTGTAATCCAGTAAGAAAATATCAAAAATCAATCAATCACGAACATTTGCTGTATTTAACCTAGTAAGCACCCAGAGCACTTTAGTATTGATTGCAATTTTCCATGATTTTTACAATCTTTTATTTGCTAGTTGCTAAGGCAATATGATTTACAAGATCTTAATATAACATTACTTCTAATTATGGTCATTAAAATTTGAACTTCCTTTTTTCCTGCCAATGTATTCACATCAAATTGACCAAAATTCTTACAAATTGCAGCTTTATTTGGCGACATGGGCACTTAATAGGTTAAATGCAGAGGTAAGACTAGCACCAAAAATGTGTCTTTAGGTTGTTTTCCTTTTCTAGTAGATTTAATAATGATCTCCTACTTCTAATGTTATGTAACATTTTATGAAGTTATTCTAGTGTGTTAAAGGGTTGTTGTTAGCTCAATGATACTGAGTGGTAGTTGCACTGTTAAGAATTACTGTTCTTAATATTATTGGCGGAGATTTTATTATCAGCAATTGCATTTTAAACCAGGAAATTGATTTACAGTACCTATCTGATCATTTAGATCTATATATTATGTGCGGCAAAAGACAAAGAGGGTAGGGGTTAATTAAAATCACAACATGCTGAAAGAACACATCAGGCAGGGTGGTTGAAAGGTCACTCAAGCACAGTGTTTATAGATCTTACCATAACTTGGGGTATCTTGGTACCCGTTGCCACGATTTTATTCTCTCTCCTCAGTGCAGATCCAAACTGCGCTACTACAGGAAAAGCAGGAGATGGTCCGCTACGCTACTGCTAGAGAACAAAAAGTTTCAGAAAAAAAAAAAGATGGGGCAATGAATCAAATATGAAATGAATTGAAATGGAAGTTTTCTTGTTGATTTTTGTTTTTAGGAACAGGACTGTAAATCAATTTAAAGGTTGGTGCAATGAGATTGGCTATTTGATTTTAGCAACCTTGCAACAAAAAGTATAAGAGATGTAGCACTGACAAAACTCGCACAGCAATCTAGATTTGCACACAATTTCACATACTCATTTTACTGGAGAGGCCAATTTAACTACATTACCCCATTCCAATTCAAACTTCATGACAATTTCTTGTCCATAATAACACAAGACAAAAAATCTCTGGCACAATTTTCTTCATATGCCTAAAGATGATGTTCCATTCTTACCAACTACCAGATTATTCTACATAAGATGAATAGAATAGGTTACTAAAATTGCTTTTTTTCGTTTCTTGCGTAGTTATTTGCACAAATGTGATGTTTCAATATTCAGGTGTTGATGGGGTAGTGTTATTTCATGTAGGTTAGCTATGGCAGTATTTGTTATTCAATGTTCTGTCACTAAACTCTTTGCAATCTACCGTATTCCAAATGGTTTATGATGTACAGCCCTCTTCAAAATACTTTTACGCAGGCTAACAAATTTTGTTTTGTTTTTCCATTGTCTTTTTAATTTGCCAGGAATAAGATTGGTCCAACCAACTGGTGCTTTAAAGATGTGATATTCAGTGCTTTTTCCAGATTGTTACAAAAAATTCTGTGTTAATTTGAATCAACTTGCAAAATATATAAAGCCATGGACACAACAACTTCTCACTACTTTTTGTGGTCGTATGGTCAAAAGGTGGCGCACATAGAAGATCTCACTCAAGCAGCCTCAAACTTTTGATATTATCACTTTAGTTCTTGGCAACATACAATATAGTAAAGGTCCACAATATTCCACTGTTCGTTCCACAGAAATATAACTAAACACAAGGGGCGAGATGTTGCTAGTTCATCTCTAAAGCATTGCCTATTGTGCAGGCCCAGTGCGTCAAGATTTGACGCCCTGTAAAAAATATGCCACCTTTGCGGTTGAGACGTATACAAGAATCCGACGGCGACTATTATCGTCCCCTCGACGGTGTTAGGCAAGCATAAAGGCCATAAACGGTATGCTGCCACCGAGCTTCGAGAAGTAGCAAAAAAAAACGCTTTGTGCGACATTTCGGCAACGCGTGCGACATTTCGGCACGCGTTGGCTGGTTCGTCGGGGCCTGTGAGTTGTCGGCCAATCAAAAATCATGGAATTTCGTGACGTACTTTCAAAAAATAGACCCAAAAATCGCGTTGCCAGATACTTTGCAAAGCGTTGAAAAAACCTTCACAACGCGTTGCGAGCTTCACAACGCGTTCCAAAGCTTCGCAAACGCGTTGCTAGGTTGTGAAAGCAATAAGGGACATAACGTATTGCCGCCAACGCGTTGTGAGAAAGTACAACGCGTGCGACATTCGGCAACGCGTTTGCGACATTTCAGCAAAGCGTTGAGACATTTCAGAAAAGCGTTGCGGCGTCGGCAATCAAATCATGATTTCTGTGACGTATTTCAAAAAATAAATCTCAACAACGGTTGCGACCTTCACAACGCGTGCAAAACATTCACAACGCGTTTGCGGCAATACGTTTGGACCCTTATTGGCTTCACAACGCGTTGTGAAGTTTGCAACGCGTTGTGAAAGATCGCAAACGCGTGGTGATGGCTTGCAACGCGTTGTTGAAAGCCATAAGGGTCATAACGTATTGACCACAACGGCGTTGTGGATCTATATTTTGAAATTACGTCACAGAAATTCATGATTTTTATTGGCCGACGCAGCAACGCGTTGCCGGAAATGTCGCAACGCGTTGCTACTTTCTCACAACGCGTTGCGGGCAAATAAGTTATGACCCTTTGGCTGTGGACCTTAGCAACGCCGTGTAAAAGCGCACAACGCGTTGTGAATCCGCAACGCGTTGTGAAGGCTTGCAAGGTTGTGAGTTTCAACAACGCGTTGAGCTACTTTGCAACGCGTGTGGGTCTATTTTTTGAAAACGTCACAGAAATTCATTGATTTTGATGGGCCGACACCGCAACGACGTTGCTGAAAATGTCGCAACGCGTTGACGAATGTCGCAACGCGTTGCTACTTCTCGCAACGCGTTGCGGCAGGCAATACGGTATGGCCTTTATGGCTTGCCATCAGCCGTGGGCTGCGACTCACCATCCGGCCAGATGGGAGGGCATCTTTTGCATGTCTCGTATAACCGCGTTTACGGTTGTACGTGTTACCACCAAAGAATCGATAATTTTGGTCAGTTCTGACGGCAAAAAAATCAAGCACTATTCCTGTTATTCCATTTGTAAATATCTTGGCGGCGGTAAGGAAAAAAATGTAAATTTCTTGGCTGCAAAAATGTACCCGCGTTTTTAAAAAAGTTACAAAAAATGGAAACGAACTGCGTGTAGTAAAAATGTAAATATGCTCCAATGACACATGAAGAATGTGAATGTCTGCGGCCGTTTTACCTAGCCTCTGGTCCCAAATGGGAAAAACCAACGGACTCTGCCAGCTCTAATGAAGTTGAATGAACTTAATTTTTATGTAATATTTTCATTAGGTTGCTTTAAATACGATTGTTGTTTTCACAAATTCTACATATTTAAAACATGGTTAAATTTAGTTCCACATGTCACGTACACGTACATCATCCCATGTACAGGGAAAAAAAACCAAATAATCCAGGGGGGTAGGGTCATGCCAAACCTAACAGCAACGGCAATTCAAAACGGCATCAACTTCTGGGTGCTAGTCGTTTTAAAGGACTTAACGGTAAGGAGGGCGCTCTTACCATATCGAACGGTTACACACAGACTTGATAAAGATAGGCCTGGTCACGTATTTAAATCTAAATGACCGTTATTGGAAATTACACATTTTGCGGCGGGTTAATCCACTAACCCCGACGGATTTGTAAGTACAATTATGTTTCTTAATTTATCATGTATCTACTCAGAATCTTTTGAACAACGGTTTAGGAGATGATTTTTTAAATGCCACTGGGACCGAGACTGCCATAGAAATGCACGTAGCAGTTCCCTAAATTACTGTTTGACAATCCCACAGTGCCCAATCGAGAAGGCCGCGTTCCTACCCCCCCTGAAATAACATCGTATACCATTCAGTCTAAATACCACATTGTAACTCGCCGGTCTTTTCACGTGTACTGATAGTTCAAGCGTATTAGCCACATTCCATGCACAAACGAGACTAATTTTGTTCAGATCCCGAAATCGATCACATGACACGGAAGCGTCCTTCTAAAACATCAACAACGCGCATCGGAAGATGTCACGTTTTTCAGCAAATACGATCGGCCTTTGGGGCCTATTCAATTTTTTCACGTACACGGAATATATCACATTCTGTGTTACTTTATTTTTTGTCTGGATGTTTGAATTTACGGAAAAATGATTTTTCTCACGCGGATTTATTACCAATTGTTACACGTATTCAACCATAAGAGTTTATTTCTCAGTCACGCAAAGTGGGCGAGTAACCTTAAATTTTTACAACAACAGTTAAGACACTTGCCCTGGAATTCTAGTTTAGACCAGTCCCTGACAGCATCGTTCCTTAAATCCATATCATAAAACTTGCGACAAAGGTAGGTTGTAAATTCTTATTTCGTTCGTTAGCTCTAAAAGGCAATATGCGGCGTGGGTGTACTGTGTGTTTGGTCTGGTTTGGTGGCCAGTAGGCCCCCCAGGTATGGCGGCGACGTATAGGGTGTCCTTTCGAGGCTTCCCCGTCGTATTCGTGTATATGCCACTTTCATCACTGAGCGTGCAAGTGCATAAGTTTCCCCTATGTACAACTTGCTCCACACCAGACAGCCATTGCGATGATGCAGGGTTAAATTTGGGAGAATTCAATCCATTTCAAATGGATTCCTCCTCCTTTGGACAGTTTGCACTAGTCATGTTAAGAATCTATTTTGTGGAATCCAAATTAATATTCTTTTGAAGCACGCAAAAGGTTGTAACACTGTTCATACCATCTAAAAACATCTAATTTGCCAGACCCACTGCAAGTTTGCCCACAATGATCTGCAATATCCCCCTTACTGATTCACAACAGATAAAACGACGATCACATCTAAATCAAGAATAACCTTCCAAAATGGTCTCCAAAAGGGATATTATTTTTAAGGTTTTTTTTTTAATGTTTTTGAAATATTGCACTGAACTAGTCTAGTCTGATATTTAACATTCAGGTTCCTTCTCGGTGAAACATTCACCATTGAAATTTCATATCATACCTGGAAAAGGCTTTAAGGTTTTTTGGGTTATACAGGGTTTAATTTGGGCAAATTTGGTGTTTATTCTTTTAAGTTTTAGATTAGCTGAAATATAAGCTTTCGTTTGGCTTCAAGTTTGACTCAATCGGATATCGGTTCCCCGTAGTTATGTACAGTTTTAGTCCAAAGGACTTGAGCGAAAACGCAGAACATTTCTTTTGTTTTTCTTTATTTTTAATTCTTTGTATTTTAATTGTTTATCGCGTCTTCTGACACATCTTGTTTGGTTGGTGGGCGATTTTAACACAAAAATGCTTGCATTTTTAATAAACAGGTATCAAAACCCTTGAATAAAAATGTCGAATGTTAATGTTTATTTGAAAGTTTATCTTATCTGAAAAAATTTGTAATAATTGTCAATAATTAAATCATTATTAACATTAATTGATCTGTCTTAAGACCATCTGAACTTTGACTTGGTGTTTTTTTGAACATTCTCGATTTTTGCAAAGTTCTTCGCACTGCAAACACAACCCGATTTCTCTTCAAAAAGTAATACGGGAATACAGACACTTCAAATTTTGGACCAGATTTTGCTCTAATGTTGTTCTTGTGATTGAAATAAATGGATGGGATTAAAACTGACCAGAGGCATTTTTTTCACACAACAATTGAAAGTTCCAATTATTTTTTCAATTTTCGGCAAAATACGTCGAAAACCCCTGTGGCCTTTTACCCCCCCTTACCAGTTGAGTAAATGAAGATAGTTTTTAGTTCATTCACAAGATGTGTTACCATACTTAGCATTCCCATTTGTTTTCATCTTATTGCATTAACAATCATATTTTGAGTTAGAATGTTTTGCGCGTAATCCCATGTTGGTAAAATATAGTTTCCAATATGACTGCCATTACCATGGCAAACTCAGTCACATGAACAAATGTTTTTCAATTTGTTTCAATTCTGACAGTATAAGTAATAAACGAAAACACTGAATATAACAAGTTAACTTCATATATGCAGACATCATCATTTTTTACTTTTTTTGGCTGTCCATAACCCAAAAAAAAAAAAAAAACCCCCTTAAGGGTTAGATTGGCCTCAGGGTTTTTTAAAAAAAATCTACATTGCCCGAAATTTATACTCTGTTTTTGGCCAATTGTGTTTTTAAAAGAGTTAAAATCTGATTTTTTTTAAAAAGATGTTCAACTAAAATATTGCGGTCCAGGTCCTTGGACTGTTTGTGTCGCCTGTCGTCGCGCTTGTGAACTGATATGCTCATCTGGCTTTGACCTTTGACCCAAACAAATGAGAGTTTGCAATATCATCAACACAGTTTTTGGTTCCAATCGACTTCTAACTTTTGTTAATTGAGTCAATTTTTACATTTTCATGCTATCTTACAACAATCGGGCTCATATTACCCGTGACCTCAACAACAAATGCAGGATCCCCCGTTGCACCATGACTTGAGTTTGGTTTAAATCCATTGAAGTATGCAGACAGGCACCCTTTTCCCAACACACTTATATTCCGAAACAGGGAAAAAATTTTCACTCAAAAAACTGCCATTCACACCATTTCAAGACGATATAGTCCTTTATTAGTTGATTCTTGCATTACAATCACAATATAGACGCTAAGAAGCCCTACCATACTCGCAGAGCATTATCATATCTTCAATGGTGAAAATTTCTATCATTGAGCCCAGAGAAGACGACTGGATGTTGTCCCATTCATTGTGTTTTGAAACTACCCACCAATATGGAAGCTAATATGAAAATTTTGGCCTACCTAACATGTCACCGGGGACTTTCCCCCTAAAAAACGGCAGCGAGTCATTAGTCATTTGTTGATTTTCAATTACTGTCGGACGTTTTCCGTGTCAGAGGAATTAATTGTGGGAAAATTGTTATCTGGCCGAAAAGTCAATAGAAATCATTGGTTTGTTCTGCCACGGAAAAGCGGGAACAGTTATAGTAATGGCAGGGGAAGATACGAGCCGAAAGTCAATCAGGATCAATGACCGGAATGTACGCTCTACTTCCGGGCGTGCAAATTTGACCTTGACACAAATTGTGTAAAATTAATATTGGTCAACCAAAATGAGACATGTGGACCCTTTGTTAATACCATCTGAAGGAACACACTCTCCCAGGCCTAAAATTTGACTGAAATTATAAACTTTCTTCTGGTACCAAAACCTCAGTATTAATGACATGAAGTGGGGGTAGAGCCCATCAATCTAGTCGCCAACCTTTAACCCCTTCAAGAAATCCCTGTTCAAAGGAAACCTCAACCTCTTCATCAGCAGGAATTATAATGAATTATCAAAAAGGTGAATGCAGAATTACACTAATTCTCACATTAGAAGGATTTGATTTGAGACAAAGGGACAGACAGACAAACAAACAGAAAGGAGTACATCATATTACCTGTCTTGAGGTGTGCTGTAGCCTGTATCCCCTGCCTCATATCCCGTTCCTGGTGCTCTGCCTGCGCCAAAGCCTTCTTCATACTAGAAACAGAAGATTACATGCAACAAGTCTAACACTAATTTCACATAATTTGTGCTTATTTTACTTGGCTGTACCCTATATGATATCCCGAGTAATAATATTTGTTCTTTGAACTTGCTTCAAATACAATGCAATCCAAGTTTACATGATAATCACAGGGCAACCTTCAAAAAATGTGTTATTGTATATATCTACAATGTCTGGCCTGGTTCATCTGCAAGCCGTTCAGTCTCTCTATAGCAGGGGTTCTCAATAGGCGGCCCGCCAACCATCGATTTTTTACCCTCGACTTGCTCAAATATATAGAGGTAACACTGGTAAACATAGGAAATTCATGTGTATTTGGCCCTCAAGTAGGGAACTTTCACATATGTTCGGCATTTTCTGGCCCTTCAGCTAATATAATTGAGAACCCTTGCTCTATAGTGGTCTGAACCACGGTCTTGCAAACCACAACTCTTACAACCAACTATCTCTATCAGATAACATTCAAAACATTTCACTTACTAAAGATGACAAGTTTTCATGAATCCTCCAAGCATCACAACTTTGATGAGCTGTCATTAATAAACAAACATCACTAACAAAATCATGCAGACTTTCACTGTACAAGTGGCTGACTAACAGGCACCAATTACACTGTATAATATACTCACATAACCTTCCTGGCCACCTCCGTATGCCCCTGCACCTGATACCATTCCCCCTCTGGCAGCCCCAGGTCCTCCTCTTGCTCCTACAACTCCTCTGTTTGGTCCTCCAAATCCGCCACCTCTTGGAACTGGTGGACTGCCATACCTCGTGGAGGTGGTGGGGGCTCACTGTAATGCCGGTGTGGTGGAAGTGGAGAAGGTCCACCTCTGCCCATAGGCCCCGGTGGTCCAACATGCCTCCTCTAGGGCCAACATGTCCTCCCCCTCCCGCGCATCGGTGGGGGCATGGCCACAACCACCACGACCACCTCCTCTGGGAGGCCCTCCACCTCTCATGCCACCCCTCAGCCCCACCAGCCCATAGCCACCACGTGGTTCTGGGGGCTCTACATATGTGCCTCTGATACCAGCTGTTCCGGCGTTGGTTTTTTTTGCTCTTGCTTATCCATCATTGGGGTCCTGCCAGTTTTCAGAAAAACAAAAACTGGTGAAATCAACAAGGAATGTGGTATTTTAAAAAGCTCATTAATTGCATCTGGTAGAACTATTGTTATTTTAAAGTTAATGAACCAAGAAAACTGTCATTTACGGAAATCTACCTATTTTTGCGAATGTTTTCAGCATCACCTTTTTCTCACTATTTGACTTTAACAAGCTTTGATGAGATATATTCCCAAAACAAGGTAGCTTTCCATAATTTGTTTTTATCATAAACTAGCTCTTTTCCATTCCTTTCGCCATACTGAATTGGTTATCCATTGATTTATTGTGGTGTACAACACAAGAATCCAAGTGTATTGATTATGGCAGCGGTTAGTGTCGCAGTACCTGCTGCACAATGCCCAATGAAACTCCCTGAAGTACAACTTCAGCCAGGGTGCAAAATAAGATTTTTTAAAGGACATCATTTTAAAAACAATTTTTTATTGTGTAAAATACCAGCAATTTACATGTTAATGAATAGGGCTAGAATGCAAAAATTTAGGGCATCGAGGCAACTATTTATTTGGCTGCCTGCACTTTGGTTAGGGGGTTTGCATCGAGCAGCTTTGATCTCAGGCATTTTTGCAAGCAAGGTGTTGAATGAAAGAGCCAGACCTAGGCAACAAACTATAGTTTGAAAACTTTCAAAGATTATCAGACTTTGGCAAAATATTGATCTAAAAACATGCCAAGACTTTGTGCCAACTGTTTTAACTTAATGCAGCAAAGTAATTTTGTACCTGGATTGACCCCTTAAAAAAAAAAAAAAAAACCCTATTTTAATTGGAAAAAAAGCGAACTCGTATTTACGATGCGTACAATATGTCCCCACCAACTGTCGCGCTCACTAAGCAGTGACAAATTGAACTACACCAGAACAAATCAGACCACACCCCTTAATTCTGGCCAACACTCCTTACTGGGACCACTAGACCATCCCACTTAAACCATGCAAGGTCTAAATTGGCAGGGTGAATATTTTGCACCCAAATCGAATTCAGTTCGAGATGCTATTTTTTAGTATTTGAAGCTTTTCCAACAGCCTGGACAGGAAAAGTGACTCAAGACATCTTAAAATGCATCATGCCAAAATCCCTAAACTTCATAATTTAGTAGAATCTGAATTTATTCAATTTGGCAACACTATTTTTGAAAAGAAAAAACCATGTGACCACATTTAAATTTGGGACCCATACGAGACCTGGAAAGGGGTGAAACACCTAATTTACGTAGTTTCACAGTTTTCCAAGAATGTACAGCTGGCAACCCAAAAACTGACCACTTGGCAACAACCACAACTAAACTACCTTTCAGTGAAAACAAAGGGTCCTACAATAACTTAATACCTTTGGTGTTGGTATACTTTGTCGCCCGTAACCTTGCAATATGCTGATTTTTTGCATTATTTAATAATTAGCTCATTTGCCTATTTTATTTGCCCGAAATACGCCCAAACTCTAATCAGTGGTCAAGTCGATAAAGTTATATTAATACACCTTGGTACTCCAGAAAACTTGTACACAAGGCCTTGCGGGAAATTTTCATAATTATGCAAATTAGATAATACTGTATTTTAACACCCAAACTCATCATGTCCGAGAACTCACTAACGCGCTTCTTTCCCCAAGATACATCCATTTAGCCCTTACTAACCCCAAAAATGTACACAATATGGCCACATGTTGACATTTTCTGTTGCAATATTGACCTTTTTTTCTTCCTTCCCCCGACCCATGACAGACCCAGAGAGGACCCTGGGGGGGAGAATTACATGGTTAGTATGGCGGTTCCCCTATATACCCAAGTTCGGCTACTCTGGCTCATCCAGAAACAAGTATATGGCCCAAATTGTTCCAGGGTTAACATTTTATCACGGAATCATACGGACACCACGGACTGAGCCAATTTTATAGTCCCCTCCTCCCGAACTTCGTTCGCCGGGGACAATTATTTCATGTATCTATAGGTCTGCACTCACTGGCAAAACCAATGTATTTGTGCCTTCTGTATAGCATGTGCTAATCTTTGGTAAGCATCTGTGGCCTGGGCATACACTTCTATGTTTGACAGATGCCTTCCTCATTTCAATGAGCATGTTTCGCAGCCTTCTTTTCTCAAATCTTCCTCCTAAAGGGGAAAACAAAGAGACAAAGCAATAGTAAATTAGTAAATTTCATTTAAACAATACAAAGTCCCTTTAAAGGTGCTTGTTCCGATTTATGTCTATTGTGTTCTCTACTTGATATGAGAGCCTCACACTTGCACATATGCCCCACCAAGTACCGTGGGAAACAAACTTGGGGTTTTGATGATAGAAGCAATAATGCATATTGCAAAGCCTTATTCAATAGTGTGCTAATATTGATGGTTAACCATTAAAACAGGTTTTTTTGTTTATATCTTGGGAATGAAATGGATTTGAAGGCTCAAATTTCAGGACGACAATGAGAAAAATACGGCCTTTCATCCGTTATCAAAATCGATACTACTTCTGGGTAAAGCGGAACACGTACCTTTAAATTCATTGGGCAGAATACCAAGATTCTTAAAATCTTTTCCACATAAAATTACTGCACTTCTTTTAGAATAAAATGAGTTCTGATACTTCTGTGGGTGCGTACATGCATAATAATTATCTATTCTTTTGCTGAAATCAGGAGTAAACATTACCTTCTGCTTGTCTTTCATTGACCCTCTTCCATATATTGCCATTCGTGTACCCGTTTCCTCCTGCATTCTCCTCATGGAGTTCCCTCCAGGTCCAAGCAACTTACCAACAAAGTTGAACTGAAAAAAAAAAAAAAAGCAAATTTCAAGTTTTATGATGGAATGTAAGTTAACTTTTATGTTTTTGATTACATATTTGGTCAAAAAAAAAATCAGAAATAATGCTCTATCATGGAACAAGTGCAAGATTCAAATAGTAGTCTTTAATTGCAATAGTTTCAAACAAAATTATAAATGCAAGTATTTTGACCACTTGCTTGACAAATTGTCGGTCGCGTCACATAATGACTTATTTGTAAAATATGCATTTTGAAAAAAATGCTTTTGCCACTTCCTCCGTACTGTTCATTAAACATTTCAATTATACAGTAATTTCACTCACTCCATATCAAGAGTGAATTACGCTTGAACCTGGTGTTTCACTCTTTGAAAAAATATTCTAAGAGTGAAGTCACTCTTCAATTTTCTGATCTCAGTGACATTCAGTTAAGGTTTCACTCTTCAGATTTTAAATTTCACTGTTGAGAATTTTGCTCCAAGAGTGAAATACTCTTGAGAAAAAATGGGAGTGAAATTGCTGTTATAACCTAGCAGAAATTCACCACAATAAATTTCATTTAAAATATACAGTTGACTCCGCTTAATTAGAACACCTTGGGGAGTAGAGAAAATGTCCCGATTAACCAGAAATCCTGAATAAGAGAAGTACAAACACACTTGGAGCAGAGATTATTGGGGCATATAAATATTAAATGTTAACCTGCACAACACAATTAATGTTTGTTATAGCATTTAAAAGTGTGTATACCAAAGGGTAAAAATGTACTTGAACATATATAATATGACAAAAGTTCTAAATGTAAATGAAAGTACATATTTTCAGTCAAAATGCCTCGCTTTCAGTGGTTCTTTTGTGAAATCAATGTAATTACGTGATAAAAAATGTCCCGATATCAGATGGAGTGTCTCAATTAAAAGGTGAATTTTACATACACAGAAACGGTTTCCTGATTCAGCATGTCAATTATCAGAAAATCACCTTCATCAGGATCCCGATTAACCAGCTTCAACTGTATTTATCTAATCAACTTCCGAAAAAATGTATGACACTATGTATGACACTATGTGAAAACAATAAAATAGCAATTTCAATGTTTAACTAATACGTCATGCAAGTACGTTGTTATGTGATGCATTTGTGCAAATAAGTCATGTGAAAATGACAAAATAGCACTCTACAGTGAAATGAAAAATATGTCGCACAAATACGTCATATGTGAAACGGTAAATACTTCAAAATGCAGATACGATGATATGGGCCTGTGCAGAATAGATTTGACAAATACATGTAGTACTTCCAGGTTCAGCAAATGGACCTTACGCACATCTGCCAAAATCGTAAGGCCAAACATAAACTTGACCTTTGGGAAGAACCCGGAAGTACTTTGAGAAAACAGTGCATGATGGGATGGGAAAACATGGCTGCATTATACCTCAAAAGCCAAGCACGTCTCACCGGCAATCGCAGCAGTTCTTTTCACTGATCTGAGGGGAAAGCAGCCCACCGGCAAATCCACCTCAATGGTGTGCTGAGGTGAACATTTCCGACACATCAGCAACTAGCAGCAGTGTTAAATCTTTGTATCCCACGAGCCAACCAGCAAAATTCAGCAACGCGAATGACTTTGCCAGTAGGACATGTCAGGGTTACTGCGGTACCACAACCTTACATTTGCTGGTTCAAATGGCATGGTATTAGCCAGGGTGTTTTGGACATCAATCCCACAATGCATTGCAATATGCCTATACTGTACTGTAGCTAAACACATGCATCCTGAGGGATCAAAAGTGTTCAAAAAAGATTAAGAACCACAAACATTCCATGATCAAGCAAAAAAATTCCTTAGTACTAGCCCTTGTGGGGCTAAATTATGGCCAAAGCCAAAATATCGTATGCGACGGGACGGAATGTGATGATTGATTTGTTCTTTGCAAATTTTTACCTTTTGCCTTGTAAGTTGGTTGAATGGTTGCTTAAGTAAACAGCAACCCAGGGGTTGCAAATTCGTCCGATTTGGCTAGAATCAAATTACTTGACATGACTACCTTTTATACTGGATTCAATGGGAAAATTGATTTCTCTATCTGATGCTACGAGGAATCAGTGCGAGAATCGATTCCCTGATTCTCATCGAATTTGCATCCATTTGCTGAACTCATACATTCAGGCGACATTGAAGAAACTCAAGGTCAACCTGTTGCCATGGTAACATAATTTAATGTGCCGCGACGGACGATCGATGATTTCAGGTATTTTGAAAAGTGAACATTTTGCTTAATTATTATCAAAAGTTATAGGATGCACATGAAATTTTAACATCAATGTAAGTTTAACTTCATGCTATTAATTCAATTAGAATTTGGATCTTAACTTTTTACTAATTAGCAGATACGCAACTTTTAATAACGACAGGTCTGTGCTACGGGACGGAATGCGACGGGAACACGCTCAATTTCCTGCCTTAATTAATTTTGGCAATATCACCTTTTTTCATACAAAATGCATTTTCTCCACTTTGATTGAAAGCCCAGGCAAAATTAAGCAACATTACATATTTCATTAACCTTTGTGTTTGCTAAAAACCATTTTAAATACATTAAATACCCATGTTCGTGCATTGTTTTGGGGCGTTGCATACACTAACTACAAATACAACATATGAGCAGTTTTACTGGTAAAAGTCCACACATTTATGTTTCAATTCACACTACAAAAAAAAAACTGACCATGTGTAGCTACATTAATTATTAAAGGAAAAAAGCTTGTTCTCTTTACTGCATGCCACGAGTTAATGTACTTTCATTACAATTTCTACATGCACTTTGCTCCAAAGAAAAATTGAATGTCAGGTTCAATGATCATTATTTCAATGATAAAATACAAACCAATCGACATACAATCATTTTTGCCAATTGTTTCTTTTTTCTATGGTAAATGAGTGCCAACTAACTCAGTGAAAGTAGCACGACAATGAAACCCTGAAAAGCGAGTAAAAAAGTGCCCAAAACGACTGAAAATACTAAGGGCGGAAATTGCCTGAAAATTTACATCCCTGATTGTTACAACTTCTACATTTAAAATAACAATCTTTGTTACTTGGGAATTTGAACGCACAATTTAGAACAGAGACTAGTTAGAAAAAGTCATGAAATTAATACCAACATAATGAAGAATGGTAGCATTGTGGATATCACCCACATTGAACATTTGGAACTTTCTTATCCCTAAAATCATGTGAAATGGGCTATTCCATTTTTAATTAGGGCTATTTATAAAGTGCCCTGAAGGCTGAAGGTAGAATCACTTCCCTCATGGGTATAGTTTCAAGCTGATACATGTACGTACAGTATGTGAATTAAGACAATTACTAAATTTAAAGCATTTTTTGTCATATTTTCTTATAAATGATAGTACTGGTAATTTTTATTATCAAATGAAGTTTTCAAAGCATTTAATGCTTAGTACAAACAGAAGAGGCAGAATATGTTTGACACCTAAACAACACTCTTCATAAATAAGCAGTCAAGCGTAATTTTTCTGTATGTTCATTAGGCAATTTCCGTCCTTTCTGCACTTGATTCCGTCCCGTCACAAAAAGGACACACTGCTATAGATTTAAGGAGAAATATTGGTAATGATTTATTGGTTTTTGCTTAACATGCCAGTTGCAACAATTGATAGTTAAGAAAGTTTCATTCAATTTGATAGTTTTTAGCCTTCGAAAATAAAATAAAAATCGCCTCAAAACGCGACGGACGGAATTTACTCTTTTATTCTGCTTTTTTCCTACTTTTCAACCCTTGAGAAGTTTTTTTTAATGTTTGATTTGTGTGATCAAGGAATATTCAATGCAAAAAAGAAATTTGGTTTATCTCTTTTTAGTATTAAGATATATCTTTTTTGTCAAATCCGTCCCGTCGCACTAAGGGGCGCCATTGGTTTTTTATCTTTAGTTGCCTTTATTTCATACGATCATGTAATCGCAAAAAATTTTTTGGTTTCATAGGCTTAGGTTTAGGTACCCTTTTTACCATGGGTGTAATTACTTTAACGTAGCAGACTTGGGGTTTTTAGGGTTGGTGATGACCATTTTTTGGCTTTGGCCCATTAGTGTTAATAGGATATCTTGTGGGATCACATGACCTTGTTTGAGGTTTAAATTTCCAAAACTGGTGCATTGTGGGATTGACTCAATACACCCTCTGTAGAAAGCTAAAAGAATCTGGTATGTTCCTCTCCTTACCTTTGGATGTTCTTTAACCGAATTCTGATTTATTCTTCAACGGCTATTTGGTTTTGGCGAGCACACTCTCTCATGCTGGTGGTCCCCGACTTTTTCTTCTCTATTTCTGGTGGAGTGAAAAAAATAAACTGAGTCCAGACTTTAAGGCATTTCAAGATCAAACTTTTATCAGGTTCAATAGACTAATCTTTGAATAAAAAGCATGACACACCTGCATTTTAGTTCCCTGCCTATTAGCCCATAGCTCATTGGAGTTTCAAAGCCAAAAAATCAGGTCATCTTAAGGTTCGTTCATACCCGCTGCCTGTTGGCATGCAGCTATATCATAACTTGCGCAGCCACTCAACAGCAACTTGCTGCAGCTACAGTAAAATAAATTCAACACGTTGTAGACTCGTTAACCTATATATCCGGTAATTTTTCTGGTGAAGCTAAAGAACCGGCATTGTGTCCAGGCATGTTATTTTTCGCAAAGTACCGATTTAGATACCCTTACTTTTTTTTATCGGCATGGCGCAGGCCCATTTGCTGATCATGCGGTATATTTTCGTAAGAATAAGCGAGAGTTCTTTGAAACCATTTCCCGCCACACGCACTGTAATCTGACT
>JAMKCH010025181.1:0-19746 GCA_023653785.1 Ophioderma brevispina | reverse complement strand
AATAACAAGATGGCATACACAAAGTGTCAATCTATTCCTCACTCATGATTAATAACAAAAATAAATCATTACTGTGCTGCAAACATAATATCAGCAACAAAAAGATGGCATAAAGAAAGGCAAAGGGCTTAAGACTTTAGACTAATTCTAAAGAGTTTATTTCCTACATGATGGGTGCGGAGTCAAAGATAATCATTTGGAGCATTTCTTTAACTGGAAGTAGCAATCTTTCTGCACAAAACCGCACACCATCAGTGGCTAACCAGCGGGGGTAGGGTGGGGGAAAGGGGGCACTGCCCCCCTCCCCATACAACTAAAAAGGGTACGGACACGCAAAATGGACGGAAGGTGGAAGGAAGGGAGAAGAAGGAATGAAAGGGGAAAGAGAAGGGGAAAGAGAAGGGAAAAGATAGTCACCCAAAGGAAAATATCTTCACTATACGTCCCCCAAAATGCCCCCCGCCCACTAATTATCGGGCACAAAAAAATGTTTTAATTTTTGAATTTCCTGGAAACCGACTTCCAATTCTGTCCAAATGTATTTTTTGGGGTACAAAAGGCACAATTTTGATCCAATACCAAATTTTCCCTGCCAAATACTAAAATTTCCCTCCAATTCCAACATTTCCCTCCCAATAACCAAAATGCCATCCAAATTCCAAAGATTCCCTCCAAATAACCCAAAATTTCCTTCCCAGGAATTAGGAGGTTTCCAAAATTCATCACTTTTCATGCCATGCTGATAAGAAACCCTGTAAACGGTTTTGGTAATGAATTGGCACAGTCAGATAAATTAGCTTGGGAAAACGTGTGCACAATGTTTAAACAGGTAATTACGCGGCCCACATATTTGTGCGAATTTGTGCCATTTAGTAGGCTAGGCAATTTTTTTCATGCCATTATTATTCACCTGGTACATTTTCTATGGGCATTCGAACTATAACTACCTCTTTATATTAAGTCACAAGCAGGTATAGTGGCTCAAAATCATTTTAAGGCCCTATGTCATAAAGATGGTATGCAGGCGTGGCTCAAAATCATTTCAGGGCCCTATTGTCCTAAAGATGGTATCAGAGGTTGGATTCAAGCATCCCATAAAGCATTGCAAAATACCAGCCTTTGATACAACGTACCTAACAACCACAATGTTTCTAATTAATATAAAATCAAACCCCCTTACCCTTCAAGATAGGGTTTTTGTTGCCCTTGGCTTTGTTGTGTGTGTGTGCAGGCCAGGTATGCGCCATGTTCCGCATCTGCATGGTGGTCAGATGACCTCATCAAGAATACACATAAAGCCCATGGTTTAACTCCCACTGTAGGATGATGAATCATCCATTCATACAGACCACCCTGTATTTAGCCCACTGGAACCACACACACAAAGGTGGATGCACGCCTCGGCATGTAGACAATGCTTCCTGACAATAGGTTAAGTACCATAGGCCTATAAATGGAACCAGTCCTCAGTCAATGGACGTTCTTGCAGAGCTGTTTTTCATCTTGAACCCCCAGACTTATCTTTATATACCTTTCAATCAACAGTCTGGCAATCATATCAGCCTAACCTGAAGTCACTTTTTAAATTGTTTATGTAGGTCTGGATTCAATTTTAACCCACTTGGGTTTTAAAACTGGCCTTGTTAAAATGTAGACTTCAAAACCTCATATTTCCTTGACAACAGTGTATAACAGACCTCCATTTCACCACCAGTAATTTACTGAGCACATTGGGCCCCCCCTGCCCTGACTGTGAAAAGTCACCTACATGTATACTACATGTGTTCATGTACATGTGGGAAAAGGAAAGATGGGGAGGAATGAAAAGGAAGGAATGAGTGAGAGGGAGGAGAGAAGGGGAACATGGGGCTTGTATCCATAGAACCTTGAGGGGGTGGATAGGTTCAAGATTTGTGTTGATACCTGCTGCAATCTGTGATTAAATTAATAAGGATATCCTAATGCTTCACAGAAGCTTTAAGAGAAAAGTAAATTTGGCAGTGGCCCCCTCACGAATGCTTGCTTTTTTGCCTTGCCTTAAAGACACTATCAGTGATTTGATAAATCAGAAAAAATGAAAAAAAAAACATCAAAAATCAGATTTGTGCATGTCTGGAACAAGCTTAGGTATCCTTACATACCCTGCAAGTGATAAGACCAAACGCAGCCAAATAAAGCTAAAATTGATTATTTTACGTATTGAATGGAGGTTCATATTTTTGAATATTGCTGTTTTTTCCCTTTCTTTCAATTTTCAGTTGAAAAAATCACTTATTGGAATTCTACAGATTTATCCTTCACTTGAAAGCTATTCCTACAAATTTCAAATATTTTGACTCTTTTGGGTGAATCACTAATAGTGTCTTTAAAAATAAATGCTGAACATATTACATGGTCTACATGTACACATACTCAATGTAATGATTGCAAAGCCTGCATGCATGTCTGTGTATGAATCAGCGTATGCGATCCTCATTCACAGACAAAAGAATTACTTGTATGAGTAAGAGCTGATAACAAGTTTATGATCATTTGTTTAAGTTATGTATGATTTTACGTTTAGCAAAAGTACTGAATCATAAAATTGTATTCATTTGCATCCAAAAAATTTGGCTAGTATTGTTGACCGGTTGAAGACTTGGATTTATGACAGGCAATTTTTATATGGTGAAAATTAATTTCATGTTCACATGTTACATGTGCACAAGCCACACGCATTCAGGAATGTAAATTTAAGGGTTTGATGGGCCATACTTTCACAGTTACATTTAGGAGTGAAAGAAAATGTGCAATGAGAGTGTAAATTATGTTGTAACTTATATCAAGATGACCCGTAAAAAGACACTTCAGTGATTCAAGATATTGAAATTTGCAGGAAAATAGCATTAAAAGTGAAGATAAGTCTGTAGAATTCTATTAGTTTGCTTTTTCCAAATGAAAGAATTGCCAGAAAAGGTCAATTGTGGGTGTAATTGTAATAAGTATCTGAATGGACAGTAATGCTAAATATCTGGAGTGTTTCCTTAAGTATTAGTTAGCTTGGGATGGTTTATTTTTGCAGGGGTATGTTCATGACTGTACTTGTAAGGCCCAAGAAAAAAACCAAAGTTGTCTCAGAAAACCCGCCGCCCTGTTGTTAAAATTTGGTTTTGACCGCATATTTTTTTTTTTTTTTTAGGTTTACTCACTTGGAAATTTGTTTGTAAAAATTCAAGCAAAAAAAAAAAATGAAAATTTGGCGCGAAGCGGCCAAAAAATTGATAAAATAGGGCCAAAAATGCATTAAAAAATAAAAGAAAAAAACACATTTCGCACTCGCCTTTTTCTAAAAAAAAAAAAAAACCCATTTCGCATTAGCATTTTTAAATTTCTTATGAGACAAAATTGGTTTTTTTTGGCCTAACGATTTTTTTAAAAATTTTTGATTTTGCAAATCATTGAGAGTGCCTTTTAATGAAACAAGCCCCACCATTAAAAACCTTGAAGAATCCTAGGTATATGGTGCAATGCTTGCAATTATATGAGGGTGGTGAATGGTGATCAACATATTCTTCATTTAATAAGAAATTTCCTACAATGGTAGATCTGACAAAATACAAGTACATGTATACTCTCAGTTGTGAGCCATTCGAGCTTCACTCTAGAGGCGGTTCTCAAACCATGTCTTGCTCCTCATCAGATAATGCACAACCTTGGCACAGGTTTCACTTCAGATCAAGACAGAATGCCCATTAATCCACCCAAAAACCTTTGACCCTACATGTGTACACCTCATCGTGTTGGGCTTGGATGAGTGTGCTTATACTGACCAAGATTTGGGTGATCATAGTACCAAGTGATTTGTGACAAAAAAATGAACTGATAGATTTTCAAAGAATGCCCCTTTAATTGGCCCATCCATGACCCATCACACAATTGCAGTACCTCATATGGGCTTGGTCAATGCTTATACTGACCAAGTTTGATCGTAGCATTTGATTGAGGCAGCAAAAATTAATTTCAAAGATATGCACCTTAATCAGCCCACATGACCTTAATAGCAAAAGGAGGAGTACATAAGATTTGAACCTGGGCCAGTGGTTCTTCTGATCAAGTGTTGCCTACAAATGGCCACGCATTTGGGCAAGCGTACAACTTCCATTAACTTTAAAAATGAGCTGGAAACATCCATACCCAGTCAATATACAATTTTATTACGGGCACTACAACAAAACACTGCATTTAGTAGTTTCCCCATCTCAATACCATTTTAATGTTGTTTCCATTATATAATTGTATTGTTTGTATATTGCGAAAATTCCAATTTAAAATTATATGAATTTTTTTGTATATTCTTATGTTCAAATGAAATAAGCTTGACTGATGTACAATATACTGCTACATAATACATGACACATACAGAAATAGCGATTTCTTAAAGGTGGTTGTTCCAATTTATGCGTATTGTGTTCTCTACTTGATATGAGAGCCTGGCACTTGCACATACACCCCATCAACTAGAGTGAGAAACAAACTTGTGGTTTTGATGGTAGCCGCAATAGTGCATGTTGCAAAGCCCTAATCAATACTGGGCTAATATTGATGGTTAACCACTAAAACGGCGTTTTTTTGTTTATGGCCCATTTCATGATTAGGCGCCACTTTTTGAATTTTGTCTTTTCCTTCCTAGCATGTTCAAAATTATGGGATCAGAGTATCATTATTGTGGTTTTTCCATTCCTCCCTATGGGCTCTACCTCCCATAGCTTAACCAACTTGCTCCTGTCATAAATTTAGGTGTTGTGATATCATAACATGCTTAAAATGACCATTTCTGGTGTCAACTGGAAATTAAGGTTATTTTTGTCAAGCTGCCATTCTTCAACACCCACATTTTCCCTATTCCTCTACTTTATTTTTGTTGCAGAGTAAGTCCCACTTTGTATTAAGATCAAAATTATTAAAAAGGAAATAGCTTTTTTTGTATAAGTATGATATGCACGCAAAATTCAGTGTGTGGATGTGACATTGTCCGTTCACTTTTACACACATTTTAAAGGGGTTCTTAAAACAAACATCCATTATGTCTTGGTAACAAAAATATATTGTCCAATTGCTTAATTATGTCCAAGATTATGACTAAAACATTGTTGTTATTTGCTCACTCTAATTTTTTGTTTACACGACAAAGGGATGCGGAGCCCTCATTGTCCGTTCACTTACTTGGCACTCCACCATATTTTAAAGTGTAGATTTGGGGGTTAACAAGATGAAATATTCCACTTGTAATATAATTTTGAAATACATTGGAAGAGCTTTATTTATGTTTACCCTACAAATTAGGATCATACGATCTTTATGAGCTGGGCAATCATTTTCCATTTTGTCCGTTCATTTTGTTGACATTAGTCACAGCGTCACATCCAACACAAACTTCTTTCATGACTCAAATATAAATATCATTCGTGTACCCAATGTGTTATTTTGTTTAAAGCGATTTGGTCGTCACTAAAAGCACCAATGAGTTATGTGTCCTATATGCTCTTTAAATAATGCCAGACCACTAAAAAGGTGTCCGTTCACACCCCATTTGTCACATCCATCAAAAAGACGTTTTGGGATAAAAAAGGCCTATCTAACTCATCATAAACTGTTTGATGGCTTTTTTCAATTGTAGGGTATATTATAATGCCAAGGTTGCTTGATGTATTTCAGAACCCCATTTCCATTTTTAAATTTTTCTATTAAACATGTTCTTTTAGCCCTTGCTCAGAGAATGAATGGGATTATGAAACATAATTTGAATCGAAGCAAAGAGGCCAGAAAAAAATTTTAAAATTAAACTAGAATTTCGCGGTTCTAGGCTTTCGTGCCTCGCTAATTCAAAGAATATAAGATGTGGGCCGCCCCATGGACCTTTGACCTGGCACATGACCTTTGATTCTCATCAACATATGAGGGATCGCATGGTGCACATATGACAAAAGTTTGGTTCCAATTGAACTTCAAGTTTTTCAATTTAGATCAATTTTACATTTTTAAGCCCATTTTTCACCTTGACCTCAACATGAACTTTGACCTTTCAACAGGCCTTTGACATCATCAACATTGAGGGATCCCATTGGGCACCTATGACAGAAGTTGGTTCCAATTGAACGTTAAACTTTCAATTGAGGTCAATTTAAAAAAAAAAAATAACATTTGTGACACCACCATACACACACACACCACAACACACAATCCACACATAAACAAGCACAACGGTTTGCTAAGTGGTCCGCCACTATAGCTTGGAGGCCACAAACATGATAGTTCTGTCAAAAAATTCAGTTGGACTGAATTAAAACAGAATTCTTCAGATTTTATTAAACAAACTACTATAATAATGCCAATGTCCGTTCACAAGAAAGGAATGTCAATCCACCCCAAAAACTAGCCAATATATACTGCTGAGTTCACAATAAAAGTGGTTTGAAATATATTCCAAAAATAGTGAAAAATTCAATTTTAAATGTTAAATCTTCAAGCAGTCGTTTGGTGGAAAACATTATTCAAAATCAATTAGTTGTTGTAATTACATGAGTCACATCCAACTTTTTGAAAAACATGATATCACATCTATGTTATACTGGCCAGCTGGCATTATTTGTTCTCTATTACCTATACCAAAGGAGCTTTAAACAATTGAATTATCAGAGCCATACGTTGATTATTTTCAGTGTGAAGTAAAAACGCAAAAAGAAGAAATAAACATCACTCTAGAGGGATAGGAAAAACTGTGACACGGCCCAACACCGAAGTACCTGCGTCACAATGGACGCAAGCCTTACGTTCAATCAAACACACCAAGGCAGTCGCTTGCCAAGACGCAGTCTTGTGTCAACCTCCGCAGAAGGCTGGCAGGCAACTGATGGGGTGCTCCGTGACACCTTAACATACATCAACTGTTGCCTTGGGATATCCATGCTGAAAACGCTGCACCAGTATGGAGTCACAGCGTACATTCACGCAAGATTGATGTCGTTCTGAATGATGCAATGAGCTTGTTAGTGGTTGCCTGTTGGCAACGCCTGTAGAACACCTCCCAATTCTGCTCGGCATAGCTCCGACAAATCTTAGGAGGAAAAACCTTCAGACGATCAAGCCCGCCAAGAAATGTGATGAACCTGGTAGTCTAATCCCACCACCAACACCCTTTGAGGGGAAGAGAATTCCACGGAAATCACTTTGCTACCCAATCACTGACACTGCAGTAACAGTATCCCTATCGATCATCTTGGATCAAGACAGATGGTTGAGCAATGGTCATCCTCTACTGTGAACCTAAAGCAGTTTGATGACAGCCACTAGCAAGCACAAAGGCTGTGACCTTGATAGGAAAAGCATGGGGTCAACCTCAACAGGACTCCAGAATGGCGTTGGTCGTACAAAGAACTTCCTTCACAGATCGGAATAGAACCATCACCAAACTGCGATTGTGGAGAGCCACAAAACCATTAGCCACATCACTGATGACTGTGAGGTCTTCAAATCCCTTTAAGAGGAATTCCAGGCCTGATCAACCCGGTTGATGAAACTATCAGCTGGTAAAGACGGATCTTCCACTGTGATTTTGGACTGTGCCTACGCAACGACACGAGTGTGTAGTAAACTATTAGTAGTCAATTCCATTTTGGCACAAAATACACCTGAATTTGCATTAAATCTGTGAAATAACAACCATATTTAATCAAATTTGTCCTAGAGGAAGCCTGGAGGCATCTTCTGTTTGGGCCCAATGACCATTGCATTATAGGACAAGTAAATGTAAATCATTCATTTGTAATTTTGAATTCAGTTTTTTTAAACAAAATACCCATAAATTAAACAAGTAAATGGAATTTATTTGAGAGGGGTGAACAATAATAATTAAATAATAATACTAACAGTCTTTGATATAGCGCCTAATGCCGAGGCCTATAGGGCTTACATAGAAATGGAGCAATTAATAAAAAATATAATACGACCAATACAACAAAGATAAAACTTCGAATGTTAAAACAACAATGCATATACATCCAATTTATACACAAATTTCAAAATAACTTTAAATTTAAGTAGAAATTCGACACATAGATATTGTGACCAACGATAAGAAGAGAAAGACAAACCCAGTGGCTTCCAATTACTAAGGAAAATATGGGGATCACCCTGAATCGTCAGCTGTGAGGATCTGTTGTGTATGTACCCCAAAGCGACATCGGTTTAAGTCTTGATCTTTCCGGGATTCAGATGCCTCTAACCCTACCTAACTGATTGAAAAAACTATCCTAGGCAAACAGGATGATGAAGGTAAGAGAATAAGGAAAACGAAAGGCAAAAAGGAAGGAAAACAAAAATCATGGTTGGGATGGCGACTGCATCAGAAACAGGGTACATATCAGGAGCCAAAAAGTTGTGTAAATAGGAATGTCTTCAGACTTGACTTGAAAATAGTTGTGACTGAGCTACGCGGATACTGTTAGGGAGTGTATTCCACAAATGTGATGCTGCGTACAGCAAAAGATCTATCACATAGAACTTTGATTTGTTGCTGAGTTGGAGTGATTACTCAGCCGGGGAGCAAGAAGATGATTTCAAGGTTCTCGTGGTGAATACAGCTGGATGAGCTTAGAGATATATAGGCAGGTGGAATTGCTGTGGATGGCCTTATAAGTGGAAGTAGAATCTAAAAAACGCCCTCTGTTTAATTGGACGCCAATGCAGTTGGTAGAGAGCTGGTGTGATCTGGTCTCGTCGACGGATTTTAAGGACAGACGGGCAGCTGCATTTGAACAGCTGAACCTTGGTCAATTCTCTTACTGGAAGGGCCATAAAGCAAGGAATTGCAGGGAAGGAAGAATCCAAGCCTAGATTTGTAACAAAGGCGTGGGAACCAATCTGGTGGTAGATATTTTTTTCACAAGGTACTGTCGAAAGCTGGCCCAATTTTCCTTCTTATTGAGAGCAAAGCAGCTTTGCATAAGCGGTTAACATGATTGATCATTCTTAATGATGAGTTTAAGATGACACCAATGGTTCCGTTGCTTCAGCTGACGGATGTATAACAGACATTGCCAATGATAATAGTTGGCTGAGAGTTGCTAGCCGTTCTACTAAAATGAGAGCGGAAAAAGTACACATCTCCGTCTCTTGTCATTAATATTCACTGTTGGATTACACCAGGAATCTGGATGTCTGCAATGCATGTTTCAATCTTTTGTATGGCTGCTCACGATCCCGAGGCGTGAAAGTCAGTTAGTAGAGCTGGGTGTCATCAGCGAAATAACAAATGAATACCGTGGGCAGGTATGATATCCTGTATGGGGCACGAACAAGAGATGAAGTCATCGGTCCAGTAACCGAGCCCTGTGGGACTCCACAATCTACCGCAACAGGATCTGACGAAGAACCTCTGACTGAAATAGATTGAGTTCGGCCATCTCTGAAGACGACGAAAACCAACTTAGTGCTTTTCCAGTAATCCCATACCGTTCCGTTAGACGGGTTAGGAGCTGTTTGTGGTTTATGGTGTCGAAGGCGGCGCCTGAAGTACAGGAACACTAGTACAGCCTCTTTTTGTTTGTCAAGAGCAGTCAAGATGTCATTCTGCACCCGTAACAGTGCAATCTCCGTACTGTGAAATTGACGGTATGCCGACTGCATCCGAGCATGGCAGACTTATCGATGAGGTAAGTCTGCAACTGATTCAATGCTACTCTTGCAATCACCTTTCCGAGAAATGGTGATTAGATATAGGGCGATAATTTGAGAGGATGTTGTGTCCAAGTCGATTTTGGCAGCAGCGGGATGAAAGATGCATGCTTGAGAGCTTGGGTAAATACGCCTGAAGACAAGGAAGAGTTGGCATTCCTTGTTATGACTGGTAACAGATCATCAAGACATAGTTTTAAGAGACCAGCTGGTAAAGGGTCTAAGGTGTAGGACTTGATCGATGCTGAATTGATGGATTCAAGACCTCTTCTTCAGACACTGTAGAAAAGTAGCTGAAGGTGCTTTGGCATACTCTGTTAGTTCAACGGACATAGAGGCAATAGTAGTATCATGTAGACCATTACGCAGCTTCTTGATCTTCTTGGAGAAAAATTCTGCAAAAACTGTCAGCAAGATCTTTTGGACATTCATGGGCAGGTAGCGGTTGTTCCACTCTGGGAGAAGTCAGCTTACTGACTACACGAAAAAGGTCTCGTTGATCACATGTAGTAATCCGGTTGTTATGATAATCGTCTTGGCTTTAGAAAGAAGAAAGTTGTATTTAGAGCACTGATCTTTGTAAGCCTCTTTGAATACTGTGAGCCCAGTCTGTGAAACTCTGCGCTTCAGCCAACGCCGTTCCTTCTTCTCAGCACGAAGAACATCTGTGTACCAGGTGCCATGAGGACGAGAACTACAATCGATTTACGAGTTGAGCATGTTCATCTAGTGTCTTGGATAAGATGTTATTATATTCAAATAACTAGAGATCACACTCAGCACTCTGGAGCAGACAAGTGCAGATCGTATTATAGAGCGGAAGATGTCTCTTTTGATGTTTGCGGATTTTCGAGTCTGCAATGGGTTTAATGCACGGTTCATTCGGTTGATTTTGAAGAAGCACTTGACAGCGTAGGGGTCAGACGGCAAGTGACTAGTGAGTTGAAATATGGCTCCAAATTGTCTTGCTTCCAGCTTATATAGACCATAGTGTGGTGCCCGATGTGAGTTGGGCCAACACTAGTTGTTTCATCATGCAGATCTAAATATTTAGGAAGGATTGACTCACGGTCATCAGCAACGCACATGTACATTTTAGCTCAGTTAGGAGGCAAAAGTGGCCACTACCAACTGTCAAAGTGGCAAGAAGAGGAGAATCATCGTAGAAACTTGACGAGGTGATTTAATTTTTCTTGTCAGACTTAAGTTTGTAGATTAGAATAAGTTTGGAAGGATGTAGAAGGTGATGATATTTGTGACATTCATATATTACATAGAGTTAAACTCGCAGGTCCTGTTTATCCTTACATGGAGACCATCCCTTACGAGAATAGCTGTACCTCCTCCTCGTCTATGAAGGCGGTAGAATGATGAAGCTTTATAATTAGGTAAGTATTCTGGATATCGGCAAATGGCTGCCATCATCTCTGCTATCGCCGTCAGCCAAGATTCGTGATGGCAAAGATATCCAACTTATTCTGATGACGAATCACACAATGCACTGATTTTATTTTTTGCCTTAAGACCTGGCGTTCCAGGTAGCAAGGCGTATTTCATTTTGGTTAAGATTGTTTAACTACTTTGTACCTTAATTAAGTTACTTTTTTAATTTTTGTGTTACCCGATTTGACACTGTTGATTTTCTGATGGCAAGTCCCTCGTAGCAATCCTACGTTTTTTGTGCTTGCCACCACGGATTCCACGAATGACATGCACCATGGTAGCAATTGATGGTATACAACAAGAAAAAAATTTTTACAAGAATTGCACAAGCAATTTAGTGATAATAAACTATATCACAACATACGTGGCGTGTGCCGTTCGTGATCAGCGCACACAAATTGATCTAAATTGAAATTTAAAAACAATTGTGTACATTTTAGTTTCACCACGGCCAATGGTTATCAAGGGGTAGGTGAGTTATCTGCTGACCCAGGCAATTGGTCTACCCCTGCAGCGGGAGAGGGGAGGGGAGGAAGTTTGTGAGTCAGTTCGATAATCCGGACCAAGTGTAAGATGGCTGTGAATAAATCGAAATTAAATCTTACACAACTTACAAGTTACTTAATTACATATTTAAATTACATAATACAAAATCAGCAATGATGATGGAAAGTACCCAGCACACAAACTAAATTTACAATACTAAATTTTAACATTTTTAGATATTTATTACTTGCATACCCTATATGTATTTAAACATATTAAAGAAATGTAGGTACGTTTTACCTTTTTCTAACATCACAACCACCCTTTAAATCTCTGATTTTTGTTAGACGTTCATGTCACAAACAACTAAAATTTGTTTTAATGTTAATTTGAAGAGAATTATACAATATTTTGGATGAAATGTTGTCTTTTTAAAGTATGTTGTATTTTAAAGGTCAAGTTATTTAGATGTAATTACTCCTTGGTGCTGTGTTTATCCCTTATAAGGCCGACTTTTAAAAGCGATATAATCACAGGTGGTGACCAAACTCCTGCGGACCTGCGCATTATCTCACGGAAGGTAAATTAGGATGATTCGATTTTTAATAGGAGTATGCAATTTTTGTAGTAAAATAGTTTCCATTATGGCTCTTTATTCTAGAGCCCTTTAGACTACTTTATAATTTAACTTCTTTTTAAACAATGATTTATTTAAGCAATTTAACAGAATCATCACGATCTGGCAGTGGACGGGTGCCAGATTCCCACGGAAGGCAAATCTGTAGCATGTAATTTTAGCCTGATTAGCACTTAACATTTTATACTAAATTTTAACATTTTAGAATTTAAATTGCCAAGACCATATTCAAGAATAGGTAATTTTTTATCTTTTCTAACTCACAACCACCTTTAATCTGCTGATTTTGTGAGACGTCATGTCCACAAACAACTAAATATTTGTTTTTTATGTTATTTGATAGAATTATACAATATTTTGGATGAAATGTTGTCTTTTTAAGGTAGGTTGTATTTTAAAGGTCTTAAGTGAATTTGATTGTAATTACTCTTGGTGCTGTTTATCCCTAATAAGGCCGACTTTAAAAAGCGATACAATCACAGGAGGGGACCAAACGTGCTGTGGACATGCGCATTATCCCACGGAAGGCAAATTAGGAAGATTCGCTTTTAAAGGATTGCAAATTTGTTTTTAAATGTTTTCATTTTTATGTGTTCTTCATTCTTAGAGACTTTTAGATTGTGCATTCATAATATTTACTTTCCCTTCAACTATACTTTGTTTAAGTAATATTTAACCAGAATCATCACCGATCTGGCAGTGGACGGGTGCCGGGTTCTCACGGAAGGCAATTCTGTAGCATGTAGATTTTAGCATGATTATGCACATTTTAAACACATTTGAACATTTTAATTAAAATTCAATTTTTAAACTGATAGAATCCAAGTAGAATAAATGTTAATGTAGGTAATTTTTACATTTTCTAACAATCACAACCACCTTAATCTGCTGATTTTGTGAGACGTTCATGGCACAAACGAACTAAAATGTGTTTAAATGTTAATTTGAATAGAATATACAATATTTTGGATGAAATGTTGTCTTTTAAAGGTTGTTGTATTTTTAATGGTCTAAGTAATTTATATGTAATTCCTTTTGGTGCTGTTATCCCTAATATGGTCGATTTAAATTATACAATCACAGGTGGGGACCCAAGCGTGCTGTGGACATGCGCATTATCTCACAGAAGGCAACTTAGGACGATTCTATTTTTAATAGAATTAGTCAAATTTTGTTTTAAATGTTTTCATTTTTTATGTGTTCTTCATTCTTAGAGACTTAGATTGCATTTTAATATTACTTTCCCTTTTCAACTATAATTTGTTTAATTAATTTAACCAGAATCATCACCGAAACGGCAGTGGACGGGTGTTCAGGTTCCCACGGATGGCCAAATATGATAGCATGTAGATTTTAGCATGCATTATGCAACATTTAAAAAAACATTTTAACATTTTATAGATGTTATTAATGGTCAGACCATATTAATAAATGTAGGCAATTTTACATTTTCGAACCACCACAACCACATCAAATCACGTGTTGTGAGACTCATGTCACCAAACGAACTAAAATTTGTTTTTAATGTTAATGGAATCGAATTATATCACATATTTTGGATGAATGTGTCTTTTTAAAGGTATGTTGTATTTTAAACGGTCTTAAGTTAATTAGATGTAAGTACTCTTTGGTGCTTTTTATTCCTAATAAGCGACTTTTAAAAGCGTTACAGTCACAGGTGGTGAACAAAAACGTTGCTGTGGACCTGCGCATTATCTCACGGAAGGCAAATTAGGGGACGATTCGATTTTTAATAGGATTATGCAATTTTATGTATTAAAATGTTTCCATTGATGTGCTTTTTATTCTTAGAGGCTGTAGATACATTTATAAGATTAACTTCCTTTTAAACAATGATTTATGTAAGCATTTAACAAGAAATCATTAACGAACTAGCAGTGGACGGGTGCCAGGTCTCACGGAGGCAAATCTGGAGCATGTAGATTTTAGGCATGATTGTGCAAATTTTATACTAATTTTACATTTGAGATCTATTATTAATTGCCCCCAAGACCATATTAAAGAAATGTAGGTAATTGTTACATTTTCTAACAATCCCAACCACCTTATCTGCTGATTTTGTGAGAAGTTCATGTCACAAAACGAACTAAAATTTGTTTTTTAATTTAATTTGAATAGAATTATACAAGATTTTTGGATGAAATGTTGTCTTTTTAAAGGTATGTTGTATTTTTAAAAGGTCTTAAGGTTAATTAAGATGTATATTACTCTTTTTGTGCTGTGTATCACCTAATAAGGCCGACTTTTAAAAGCGATAAAATCCAGGTGGGGACTAAACGTGCTGTGAACATGCGCATGACCTCACGGAAGGCAAATTAGGACGATTCGATTTTTAGTAGGATATGCCAAATTTGTGTTTAAAAAGGTTTATTTTTATGTGTTCTTCATTCTTAGAGGATTTCAGATTGCATTATAATATTACGTTACTTCAACTATAATTTGTTTAATGTTCATTTTTATGTGTTCTTCAGTCTTAGAGGCTTTCAGATTCGCTTTATAATATTACTTTTCTTTCAACTATAATTTGTTCAAGTAATTTCACCGAAGTCATCACGAACCGGCATGACGCGGTGTTAGGTTCCCACGGATGGCAAATCTGTGCATGTAGATTGAGCATGAATGCAAATTTGTGTTTTAAATGTTTTCCTTTTATGGTTCTCATTCTTATCAGGGCTTTTAGATTGCATTTATAATATTACTTTCCCTTCACACTATAATTTGTTTAAGTAATATAACCAGAAATCATCACCGAACCGGCAGTGGACGGGTGTTAGGTTTGCCCACGGATGGCACATCTGTAGGCATGTAGATTTTAGCATGATTATGCCAACATTTAAAAACAACATTTAACATTTTATATATTTGATTAAATGTCAAGACAATATAAATAAAGGTAGGCCAATGTTTACATTTTCTAACCAACACAACAACCTTTCTAATCCACCGTTTTGTTAGACTCTGTCACAAAACGAACTAAAAGTGTTTTTAATGTTAAAAAAAAAAAAAAAAAAAAAAAAAAAAAAAAGAAATGTTGTCTTTTTAAAGGATATGTTGTAGTTTTAAAGGTTCTCAAGTTAATTTAGATGTAATTACTCTTTGGTGCTGTTTATCCCTAATAAGCCGACTTTTTAAAGCGATACAGTCCACAGGTGGTGACAAACGTGTGTGACTTTGCGCATTATCTACGGAGGCAAATTAGGACCGATTCGATTTTTAAATAGGATTATGCAATTTTATGTATTAAAATGTTTCCATTTTATGTGCTTTTTATCTTAGAGGCTTAGAATACATCTAATATTAACCTCCTTTTAAACAATGATGATGTAAGCAAGTTAACAAGAAATCATTACCGAACTGGCAGGGGACGGGTGCAGGTTCTCACGGAAGGCAATCTGTAGCATGTTGATTTTAGCATGATTGTGCAACATTTTACTTAAATGTTAACATTTTAGATATATTATTAATTCGCCAACCATATTAAATAAATGAAGGTAATTATTACATTTTATAACAATCCCAACACCTTTAATCTAGCTGATTGTTGTGAGACGTTTAATGTCACATAACGAACTTAAAATTTGTTTAATGTTAATTTGAATAGGCATTATAACCAAATATTTTGGATGATAATGGTTGTCTTTTTAAAGGTTAGGTTGGGATTTTTGTGTAAAGGTCTAAGTTAATTTAGATGTAATTAATCTTTGGTGCTGTTTATCCTTATAAGGCCGACTTTTAAAAGCGATACAATCACAGGAGGGGACCAAACGTGCTGTGGACATGGTCAAACCTCACGGAGGCCAAATTGGACGATTCGATTTTTAGTAGGATTATGCAAATTGTGCTTTTAAACATGTGTCATTTTATGTGTTCTCATTCTTAGAGGCTTTCAGATTGCATTATAAATTATTTTTCCTTTCAACTATATTTTTTTCATGTTTCATTTTTATGTGTTCGTCATTCTTAGAGGCTTTCAGATTGGATTTAATATTCTTTCCTTTCAACTATAATTTGTTTCAAGTAATTTAACCAGAAGTCATCACCGAACCGGCAATGCGGCGGGTGTTAGGTTCCCACGGATGGCAAATCTGTAGCATGTAGATTTAGCATGATATGCAACATTTAAAACAAACTTGAACATTTTATATCTGTTATTAATGTCAAACCATATTAAATAAATGTAGGCAATTTTTTACATTTTCAAAAACACAACCACCTCTAAGTCCACCGTTTTGTTAGACTTATGTCACAAACGAACTAAAAATTTGTTTTAATGTTATTTGGAAGAGAATTATCAATATTTTGGAGAAAATGTGGTTTTTAAAGGTATGTTGATTTTAAAGGTCTTAAGTAAGTAAGCTGTAATTACCTTTGCTGCGTTTTGGGGGTTGGGGGATGTTACCTTAATTAAGGCCGACTTTTAAAAGCGTTACAGTCACAGGTGGTGACCAAACTTGCTGTGGACATGCGCATTATCTCGCGGAAGGCAAATTAGGACGATCGATTTTAATAGGATTATGCAATTTATGTATTAAAATGTTTTCCATTTTATGTGTTTTTTTATTCTTAAAGGCTTTTAGACTACATTATAATATTAACTTCCTTTAAACCATGATTTATTTAAAGCATTTACCAGAAATATTACAGAACTCGCAGTGGACGGGTGCCTGGTTCTCACGGAAGGCAATTCTGTAGCATGTAGATTTTAGCCTGATATGAAAACAATTTTAGTATTACTTAAATTTTAACATGGTTTAGATTATATTATAAATTGCCAAGACCATATTAAATAAATGAAGGTACTTTTTACATTTCTAACAATCCCACCACCTTTAATTGCTGATTTTGTGAGAACGTTCATGTCACAAACGAACTAACATTTGTTTTTAATGTTAATTTGAATAGCATTATACAATATTTGAGGAGAATGTTGTCTTTTAAAGGTATGTGTATTTTTAAAGGTCTTAAGGTTAATTTAGATGTAATTACTCTTTGATGCTGTTTATCCCAAATAAGGCCGACCTTTAAAAGCGATACAATCACAGGAGGGGACCAAACGTGCTGTGGCCATGCGCATTATCTCACGGGGAGGCAAATTAGGGCGATTCGATTTTGTAATAGTTATGCAATTTTATGTATTTAAAATGTGTCATTTTATGTGATTTTTTATTCGTAGAGGCTTTAGACGTTACATTTATAATATTAACTTCTTTTAAACAATGATTTATTTAAGCATTTAACAAGAAATCATACAGAATCGCAGGGACGGGTGCCAGTTCTCACGGAAGGCAAATCTGGAGCATGTGATTTTAGCATGATTATGCAACATTTTATACTAAATTTTAACATTTTAGATATATTTTAATTGCCAAACCATATTAAATAAATGAAGGTAATTTTTACATTTCTAACAAATCCCAACCCCTTTAATCTGCTGATTTTGGAGCGTCATGTCACAAAACGAACTAAAATTTGTTTTTAATGTTTAAATTGATAGAAGTATACAATATTTTGAATGAAATGTTGTCTTTTTTAAAGGTATGTTGTATTTTTAAAGGTATTACACTTTGCCCGGGAACCTGGGAATAGAAGTGACCCCAGATTGAATTTCTAATTAATATCCATGAAAAGCTGAGCGTGACCTTGAAAATCAGAACTCATTTGGCCTAAAAACGAGTTCATTTCAAAGTTTGATTTGTTGTAGTGGTTCCCTTCTTAAAAATAGCGTCACGCACCCCCTGAGACTTTTAATATTTTCAGAATTTTTGCCTAACTCTTTGCATCGTTTCAAGAAATATATGCTAACCTTTGCAAAAATCTGCCCACAAAACCCCGACAAAAGACAATGAAACCACCCCCCTCCCCTCCCCCCCCTATGGGCATCTATACAAATTGATTCGTGCAAGTCAAGAGTTGGATCACGGCTAGTCTACTTGTGCGCGCCCGCTATTTGAGTACAAGTAGTCACCGCTCGCTAAAAAAAATGTCACCACTGAGAAGCGTGAATTCATCGGACATCGGATGCAAAACCGTTCGATATTTCGGATAAATTTAACATTTTGGGCCTTGGGAATTATATTTTATGAATGTACGACAATCAGGGAAACCTGAGTCATACCAACTGTTTTGCCGATATGTGTGAAAGTGAGAGCAGGACAGGAGAAGGACATATATAATTTTACTGGATGTGTTGGACAGCTGTGTGCAGTGAAGGCCAAGGCGTATAGGCATTTCGTGTGTAATTTGAGCTGTGGGGTGAAACCTATCAAATTACAGTGCGGCGGTAATCAAAATTACCCTGGAATGTAAATTTGTAGGATCGCTACTCATCTACATCGATAGAGGAGACCCAGCTTTACACAGAAATCGGCCTTGCAAAGGGGGCCAGGACTTCCGAGAAAAAGGTAAAAAAATAAGAAAAAAATAGAAATCAGAAAAATACAGATTATCCATGTAATTAGCTGTATTAGGCACAAAGCAGCCCAGTATAGATTTCCCAAGTGTATTAATCATAACTCCCCCTGGTCCAGGGGAGGTTAAGTTTAATTTAGAGGTAATTACTCTTTGGTGCCTTTTATCCTAATAAGGCCGACTTTTAAAAGCGATACAATCACAGGAGGGGACCAAACGTGCTGTGGACATGCGAATTCACGGAAGGGCAAATAGGACTATTCGATGTAATAGGATTATGCAAATTTGTGTTTTAAAATTGTTTCATTTTTCTATGTGTTCTTCATTCTTAGCGGCTTCGAGGGCATTTCTAATACTACTGTCCTTTTCAACTATATTTTGTTTAAGTAATTTCAACCAGAAATCATCACCGAACCGGCAATGGACGGGTGTTAGGTTCCCACGGAAGGCAAATCTGTAGAATGTAGATTTTAGCATGATTATGCACAAGTTAGTGTTTTATTAAAGTGTTTCCATTTTATGTGTTTTCATTTCTTAGAGCGCTTTTAGATTGCATTAATAATATTACTTTTCTTCAACTGATAATTGTTTATAGTAATTTAAACAGAAATCATCACCGAAACGGCAGTGGACGGTGTTAGGTTCCACGGAAGCCCAAATCTGTAGCATGTAGATGTTAGCATGATTATTGCAATTTGTGTTTTAAAAATGTTTCATTTTTATGTGTCTTCATTCTTAGAGGCTTTCAGATTGCATTTATAATATATTTTTCCTTTCAACATAATATTGTTTCATGTTTCATTTTTATGTGTTCTTCCATTCTTAGAGGCTTTCAGATTTGGATTTATAATATTACTGGTTTCCTGTCAACTATAACTGTTCAAGTAATTTAACCAGAAGTCATCACCGAACCGGCAATGGACAGGTGTTAGGTTCCACGGAAGGCAAATCTGTAGAATGTAGATTTTAGCATGATTATGCAACATTAAAACAACATTTAACATTTTATATATGTTATAATTGTTCAGACCATATTAAAT
>JAMKCH010025180.1:0-18845 GCA_023653785.1 Ophioderma brevispina | reverse complement strand
GCTGTTCCCGAATCCAAAGGTCGTTGGGTTCGAGTCCACTGCGGCCAACGTGTGTGCCCTTGAGTAAGCACTTCTACCTTAATTACTCCTCTCCACCCCAGGTGTATAAATGGGTACCAGCAGATTCAATGCTGGGAAAGTAAACAGACTCGTGTGCGGGAGGAGTGGCGCGAACCCCCCACAGCAAACATAATACGGAGGAGTCTGCCCAAAAGCTAAGGAAAGAGAGATGGGCACTCCGCCGCATGAGCTCGATTGGAACAAGACTTTACTTAGTAGAAATTCAGCCATGGGGGGGCACAAAGCCCTGCTCAGAAGGCGAGCCACCTGCCAGCCCCCAAATGAAATGGACCATTTGCACAGGGTTATGGAAAAGGGCCCAAATTCGCCCTAAGAAAATGCAAATTCAAAGGTCCCTACCACAAAAATGTATTTATTTATAGAAATATGTTTAAAATATGTCCAACAGAAAACAAACGACCTTTAAAACATTTTGAGGTAGTGAACTTGAGAATGCGCATTTGGCCTTCAACGATTTTGGCTAGATTTTTATCAATTGCTATGTGTGATATCCTATGGTAATCAGTTGTGTTAATTTAAAAAAAAAAAAACAGTACATAATTGAAAGGAAGGCCTACCAAACATGGTTTTATTTTTTTTTCCTGGGGAGAAATGTTTTAAAATTGTTTTAACTTAATAAATGCCAAAATGGAAAATTCCCGAAAATTCCCAATTTCCCGGGGACCTTCAAAATTCCCGGAAAATTTCCGGGAAAGTTTCCAAAATTCCCGGAAAACTTTCCAACCCCTTGCAACCCTATGACCACTTCGGTTAAAATCTGGGGTTCTGGGGATGAGGCTATGGCAATCGGACCATGGACCTTTTCAAAAAACATGTCCAAAATACCCACATACTTTGTCCATTCATTAAATACATAATATAGCCAATTAAATAAGATTCCTTGAAGTAAGCCACAGGCAATGGACTTGTTCGAATTCAGATTTTTTTGTGTGTGTAAAAAGTGGTGTGATGATAGCTGCAATAACGTTTATGAATTAGGTTAAGGCTGACTCAGAAGATTTTGAAATATAATTTTTTTTGTGTATAATTGTTTTTTTTAATGTTTAAAATAATGGAGAATTTAGTAAATTGGTAATTCCAAATTTAGAGATGAATTGATTTTCCGTTTCATGCAGTAACATTTAATGCACAATATAAGAGGCTCAGGAAGACACCATGTATTACAAAAATCCGGATCCGGAATTTTATAACAAAGTTTTGATTTTCTATATGAATGACTTTGCTTGAGCATTACATATTCACCTGTGATTACTCGATGGACAAGCATTATGTATATTGCCAAAAAATGCAAATGGTGTTTAAAAAAATTGAGTGCGCAAAAATATTTTAGTTATCATGCATTAGCAAAAACTCCAATACACTCGCATCAGTTTGACCAGGACTCATAGGGCTTGTGCCATATTCGTCATCAAAATGCATTGATGTTTGCCAATGCACTCGAAGCACCTAAAAATATTCAGCCAGTTATCTTATTCTACTTTATTGATAATCAATGTGATGTTGAACATATTACACTATATTAAAAGTGCATGCATGCATGCCTGCTTGTACCAAAATGCCCCAATCTGGTTTGCGATGAATGTTATTGTATTTTAGTCAAGAAAATCACTGCTTATGGCTCTACTCTTACATTAATACACTTGCATGCATGCATGCACACACACACACACAACAAGTGCATGAACGCACGCAACAACACCACACCGCAGAAAAAGGAATAGACACCGGCCACATACCGACACATTAAAAAGGAGCTGGTAACACATGATTTAAATTATTTGAGCTGCATTCTCTGGGCTAACAATCGCTTGTATTCTTCAGGCATGTTTTGCCTAGATGCCAAGGCAGATTTGCACGTTGTACCTGGAACACATGTGATTAATTGATCGTAACATGTAAAAGTTCATTCCTGTCATTTGAATCATTATACACTGCTTTAGGCGAATTAAAAGTCAATGATTATGTTTCCCCAAACATTTTTTATTGCAAATCATAATGAGGCAAACTATTTCATTTTTCATTATTCATTCGAATTTGAAGAAGAACAGTCATTTCACCAACGTTCAGCCCCGGCCTCAGCTGCTCTCTAATAAGCTACAATATTGTGTCAAAAAAACCACCTGACATAATTTGCAACTGTTCTTTGATTGAAAATCTACTAAAATCACATTCACAAGATGTGTCACAAGCAGAGAAACTGGTATTTTCATTACAGAGACCCAGAGAAGATTTCCAGAAAGAAGTTCCCCCAATTTTTCTCGAAACCTAGGTTTTTTACATATTGGAATGCTTACCAATGTATTAGATCACACCTAAGGGAATAGCCATACGCAGTTCAAAGCAAACAAGTATTGGACGAATTGCACAGCAACATAAACTCAGTCATCATAGTAATTGCTATGTACAGTTTAGCTGCCATCAAGCGAATTCAAAATGGCATCAACTTCCACTATAAGCAGAGTGTAGTCTTTTTCAGAGGATTGGTAGAGGGCACTCTTACGCATATCGAACTGTTCCACACTGACTTGACTAAAGGCTAGGCCTGGTCACGAATATTTAAATTAAAAAAAAACGCGTGTTTTTTTGTTTTTAAAAATGTGGTTAATAATTTAATCCACTACTAATTTTTTCCAAAATTATCATGATATTACTAAGATGTATTGAAGTAAGGTGTAAGAGGAGATTTTGTTAATAATGAAAATGAGACAGAGAATGCCATAGTAAATGGACGGAGCAGTCTCAAATGACGTTGGAAATCCAACCGGACCGACATTCAAATAATGATTTCAATTAGCATTTAACCTCTTATTCCTCAACACTCAATGATTCAGTCCATAGGCACAAACCAAAAAAAATAAAATGTTGGGGTGTACTCTTCCTCGGTCTGGAGATTCTTTCTAAAAAATGATTCACGATCGATATAAATGACATTAAATTTACATTGCCAAATAACTTCTGCATAACTCTCTTCCACACAGACGGATGTCGGCTTGTTTTTATCCAAAAAGGAAAATTCTTCCATACCAGGTGAAGGATTGGACGGACCAAATACTTCCAAATGGGTGAATGCTTCTGTTGGGGGCAGAAGAATGTCCCTTCTGTTACATCAGTGCCATTCTTGTGGTTTGGTTGTCTCTCTTTCCAATAAAGAGATAGTAGAGAAAGTTGAAGTGTATCAACAGCTAACTGTTAATTGTATGGAGTACCTGAAGGTGTCCCCATGAATATTGAATCAGTAACGGACCCAAAGCTTATTATGTTGAAGTTCCATCAAAATCTTTAAAGAACGTTGGTACAGTGACCATTTGTACAGGTAACGTTTTGATAAAGGTCCATGGACAGGCTTTAAAAAAATACTTATACTACCTCCCCAAAAACCAGTTCATTCACAGTATAGTATGTAACAATGTAAAAGCGCCATGAGAGTATTTGAAACCGTAGTTTGATAAAAATTGGGCATAACCAATCAGGGGTTTTCGACAAGCTTTGAAGGGGATCCAAAACGAAAAGTGATTATCGTGATGGCTGCGATGAACCGGAAGTGACGTCAGAGTAGCAAAGACGCTTTTTTCTTGATCGTCATCGTGCACGTCTCTTTGGATTGCCCGAAAGCAGAAAATGCGCGACGTTTTAGGCGATGAACATATGACACACGCACGCTTAGGCGTTGGGGTACTGAACGCTAGAGTAAATCCCCAATATGCGCTGATACTCATAATAACTAATAGTAACCTAAAGATTCAGAATTATAAGCTACTCTAATGTAGCATTTAGTGACGTAAAAGATAGCTTCTAGTTCTTTGAAACGTGACGAAAGTTATATGTGCACGTGTACAGGGAGGGGGTGTGCTGTGTAATGGCACGTAATGCATGACGGCGCGTGCGCCTTTTTGTTTGTTTGTTTTGTGTGCTTAGGTGTATAGCGTTGCTTACGGGAAAGCATGAATACCGTGAAATTATGGTGAATCTTTCTACTTTTGGACCTTGGTTCAGCAAGAAATAATGGATAACAAAAGAAAATCACATTGATAGGATCGCAACGTCTATATTTTTAAAAATGTAAATGGTCATATATTCAAAATTAGAGGAAAGTTCAGACCACTTTAGAAAATAGCTGTCGGGAAGATTTTTTGAAATAGGCTACATGGATTTTGCTCGTGCACGTTAATTTTCATTTTAAAGTTTGATTCAAATAATCAATTTAATAGTAGATATTAGCTAACCCTCTATACATTACATATTGGATCAAATAACATTTACAAAATTCTGGTAAATTCCGCATTGTATTTGCCATCTGGCAATCTTGCACGGAATGGATTAGAAAAAAAACGGGCTAAAACTCTTCTCCACGGTGACCTTTGACGACTGTAAAGAGGAGAAGAGTTAACTTCGAGGAAATACAGGTAAGATAAATACCTTTGTTGTATTTTAGACACGTTACACGACTATACCATAAAGCGTGAAACTTTCTTTAAATTTCAATCGACCTTTCCTGGCGTCGTATCGTTGGTTTGTTTTTGGTATAGCCGGTAAACGTGCATTTCGGGGTGTGCGTCTTTGATAATCTGTGACGTCACTTTCGGGGTCAAAGCCAACTCAAGCATCTGGCGACGCGTTCGTGAAAAATGGAGAAGGGCCTGTCCTATTGGGTATATTCATCCTTGAAATTTAACACTTCTCCGATTGTTCACTTTTAAAAATCTGTGTTGATATGTGAATCAGATCTGTTGGGTATTTAAATATAAGAAATTAAGAAAGGTCTACTCAGCCATGTCCTGGGACCTTTAAAAGGACCTCTAGATAACCTTAAACCCACGTTTCGTAGTCACATATGCGACTCTGGCCAAGCCTCATTGTCTAAGTCCCAGTGAAATCTACCAATGTGGATAAAGTCAAACCAATTCACTCTTATCATTGTTTAGCCTTTTTTTAGGTAACGTTTGGACTGCGTTAGTGTTTGTTCAATTTTGACGGCCTAGAGCTGTCAGCTTTTTCAAAATTTCTCCCTTTGGTACTTTTACAAAGAAAAAGGAATGGACGGCTACTTACCAATCATCAGAACGTGATGGCAAAACCTATGAAACTATTTGATCCGCTCTTTTCTGGGCCCGAAACATGCCTGTACTTCATAATGGTACGTTTTTAGATCCGATGCGGTGTAGTTTTAACCTGTACATGGGCCCATCAAAAATTGGATATCATCTTTTTTCATTCAGACCGTAACCATGTGTTGTCGTGGGAGAAACCTTCACAATGGCAAAGTTTTCAATCTGGAGTTTTCTCAGGGCACGGTGCTAGGTCCCATTTTATATTTAATTTATATCAATAACCTTCTGAGGGACATTTCTGCAACTGTATGTTTACTTGCAGACGACTGCATCTTGTATTCTAACATCACCTAACATCACTTCACAACATGCATCGTAGGATGATTTAAATAAGATATCTTCTTGGAAACAAAAATGGCAGACTGTGGCAAATTAAATCGCAAAATGGCTATGATTCTCTTGGGACTGCTAGCTCAAGATCTCCTTTTAAAAACGCTACTCTTTGAGGAACTGTTCAACCGGAAAGAAAGTTTATTCTTGTACCTAAGAAATAAAAGTCACTTCCATAGCTACTCAAATATAGTTTGAGTGTCTGGGATCCTTATAAAAATAATACATACGTAGCTTAGGCAAGGTCCATAAAGAGTAGTGACGGTATGCATGCCATACAGGCAAGAAACTTGTGCTTCGACTCAATACATGATTTGAACTTGGGCAGACCTACCATCTACCAGAGAAAAATTTCTATAAACCGCATTTCTCGACCTCCTTGCAGTGATGTCATAACCTTTAAGCCTCTTTACCCACCACGCGTCTAGATATGCCGTCTTGTGTGCGCGCATGTAAAACGCCATCGCTTTAAGCCCGAGTGCACATTTTACTGTTTTCTACTATCATCAAATCTCGTGCTGATGTCACTGCACGATTAAGAAACTGGGTAATATGGTGAATATTATGCACAAGAGCCATTGGGGGTACCTGGCGCGTCCTCAATATAATCACCCACAAAACACACCATAAGATCAAATTCAACCAATTCCATTTATCCTATTCTACAAGACTCAGCTGCTTCAAAATATACCTAAGTACCTCTCACCATAAAGGGCTGGAATGATGTACCACCTAATATTCACAACATAGATGATAGCAAAGTTTAAACAACACATTACATAATACTTCCGCAAGCATAGCTCTAACATCAAAGATAATTAAATAGCATGCGTGTGCACTCACAGCATCCTCCTTACTACTGGTTCCCTACATGGGACCGGAAGAAGTTCAAACACTATTCAAGAAATCAAATGTAATTGATGTTAATGGTGTAAACGAGTAACCCTCGGCCCTGCTTGGTTGGGATGGGGGCCCTTCCCCTTGTATTTCTCTATTAGTTCTTCACTGAATCTAACCCTCACCATAGTAAGAATAAAATCGCTTGTGGTGAAAGTCCATTTGACCTGTGAGCATGTCACTTGCATTTGACCAATCGCCAAACAAACAAACCTCAGTGAACACTTGAGGTTCTGCCGAAGAGGGACTTATTTTTTCCTACAATGACCTTAAAGGTGCAACACAGAGATTTCAAGTCATCCATATTTTAGTGATATGTAGTGATTCATTAGATTAGACGCTCAAAAGATTCCTCCTTTTATGTTGGATACAAGAAGAAATAACTTAAGATGAAAGCAAAAGGCGATTTGTATTATGCTTATATTTCACAAAGAAACATAGGCTGAATTTCGTTTCTGCTCCTATACGAAATTAGAAATTTCACAATTTGTGTACCAAAGAAACAGTTCTCAGCTTAATCCTTACAGATGGGGATATTTTTTATATAAAGCTTTTACACCGGTGCCCAAATCAGAATTTTCACATTTGTTTCGGGTACACCTGTTATTTGAAATCTCTCGGTTGCACCTTTAAATAATTCCACACGACCTCTTAATCTTGAACAGCAAATTACATACCCTTCGATGATTATTTGGAATAACCTGGTGAACACACAACCATTTGTGTAGAATAATAATAATTAATAAAATCAGTTTTAGGGATTATTTGGAATACCCTGTGTGAATACTCTCAACGTTTTTTCTGTGAAGGAAAGGTATGCATTTTAATAACATTTTATACAATGACCTAAATTACTCCTAGTTGACCTCAGACACATTATTCCTGAGCGTTCCAATACAATCCTACTTAAAAGAGCATTCTAAGCAACTCTGGAGAATACAAATGAATTTTAAATCTTGGCATTTTAGGTGAATTATAAAACAACCTCAAATGTTCCCAGATGCCATATAACTTTCATCAGGCCTTTCATACCAACCCCCATATGACACACTCAAGGATCGTTCTAAAGCAATTGGGGACTTATTCATGAATTCTTTACTGTTTTGAGGCTTTGAGCACTTTCAAACAATGATTTCAAGTGGCATTTGACTCCTATTCCATAACACTTTAGTCCATAAGGCCAAACAAAAAATGTTTGGGTGTCTACTCCTCTGTTGTTTGTCTGTTAATTTTCAAAAAAACATTCAAGATTGATTATAAATGATATGAAGACTATAAATGCATATCACTTTGCCAACCCAACATCCTCCACACAGACGGCAAGTGGACTTGTTCATCCAAAGGCAATTCTTCCATACCAGGATCTGGACGGAACCCAAAATACTCCCAAAACAGTGATGCTTCTGTTTGGGGCAGAAGCAAGTCCTTCTGTTACATCAGTGCCATGTCTGTCTCTCTTCCACGAAGAGCTAGTAGAGAAATGGTATCAAATGTGTATCAACAAGCCATAATTTGTAATGTATGCAGTACATGAATGTGTCCACATTGAATATTGCATTCAGTAAAGAAGTAGACTACATGTTAGGAACTCCAATTCTTACTGTGTTTGAAGTGTTTTAAAAAAAAAAAATTCTTTACAAATTATGGTGGCCACAGTGACAATTTTGTATCAGGTTAATTTTTATGTTAATGACTCCAAATGAATCGGCTAGATAACCTTTAACCCCAGTTTCACAAATCACATAAGCGATCTGGCCAAGCCTCATTGTCTAAATCCCAGGTGAAATCTTACCAATGTGATAACAGTGACAAGTCACTGTTTGCATGGTTAGCCATTTGCAGGTAAAGCCTTGGACGGCGGTTCGGTAGTGTTGTTACAATTTGACGGGCCTAGCAGCTGGCAGCCTTTCAATATTTCTCCCTTTGGAAATTTTGCAAAGGAAAAGAAATGGAACAGGCCACTTACCAATCGTCAGACGTGATTACCAGACCTGATGAAACTATTTGAGCCGCCTTTCTGGGCCTAAACATTGCTTGTATTCTTCAGTGTGGTACTTTCCCAGATGTCGATGCAGGTTTGAGGTTGAACTGTAACATATTAAAATCAGCAAATCAACAACGGGATACTCATCTTGTCTTCAGGACTGTCCGATGTGTTGTTGCTGGGGTGAACATCATAGTGGACTTAAGTTCAATCCGGAAGTTCCTTGGGCACGGTGCCGAGGTCCCGTTTTATTTTTAATTATAAAACAATGACCTTCTGGCCGACATTTTAGCAAATTACGTTTATTTGCAGACAACTGCCATCTCATATTATTCAAACATTATCTGTTTACAACACAAATGCTTTACAATAACCTCAAATTTCTCCAAAAGTTATTCCAAAACAGTTCAGACAATTCACTGCTAAAAGAGAATTCTTCAAGCAACCCTGAAGAATTCAAATGGGTTCTTAAGTCTAAGCATTTAGGTGTAATTACAAAATGACGTCAAATGACTCCCACAAGATGACATTTGACCTCTTATCTTTGAACACCCCATAGACAAACTCTCAACAATCATTCTAAGGCATTTTTGGGATTGTCATGCTACTTCATTGAAAGCAGTTTGTGAGCATTTTCAAACAACTTCAATGGCGACATTGACCCTCTTTTTCAAAACATGAAATGATTCACGCATTAAGGCCAAAACAAAGGACAGGGTGTTCTCTTCTCCATGGAGTGATTTTTTTATTTTATTGGTATTTATAATCAATTTTTGCAAGAAATATTCAAGATTTGACATAAACGATATGAAAAAATTATCATGCATTACCACCTCCGCTGTAACGCGTTTCCGCATAGACGGCAGGTTGGCTTGTCTTCATCCAAAGGATCTTCATTCATACCAGGCGAAGGATCTGGGTGGAACCCAAAAAACTTCCAAATGGGTGAATGCTTCTGTAGGGGAGAAGTAGTTCTTCTGCATACGGTCAATCATACCTGGCGGGTTGGTTTGTCCTCTTTTTCATTGACGAGATATGGAGAAATGTTGAAGAATCAAATAAGCGTAACTTGTAATTTATTGTGGTGTAAGTAAATGTGATGTCCCTGCCAATGTTATGATCAGTTAATAAAAGAAGTTAAAGTATAATATTAATTGTTGTGATCTTTATTTTCCCATAAGCCATCACAGCATTGAGATTTCCCCAAGGCACTATCAGTAAATTTGCTAAATCACCAATCGAAAAATACTGCAAGTAAACTTGCATCATCCCCCTGGCAACCCCCCTGTTCTGGTGATGGCAGTCTGGAACATGACCTCAGATTGACTTTGTCCATGACCTTTGACCATCATCCACATATGAGGAACCCCTATTGAATCTGTAACCCCAGTCTGTAATAAAATTGGATTGATTCAAGCCAAATTAGGTCGAGCTATGAAGTTGCCAAAACTTATTGGGCGAGACGCAGTCGAGCCCAATATTTTAAAAATCATAGCCTTGAGACCAATTAAATATTGGGCGCAAATATCCAATTTTATCATTACAGTGCCACAAAAATACAATACAAAAAATAAAAAAAATAAAAAAAATAAAAAACTTGTTTAAAATTGGTCTAAACTTTTCAAAGGAGACGCAAAAAACGAAAACCGAACCAAAACCTAACCGGAAACAAAAAACTACCAAAACTTGGGAAAAAACAGTACACATACGGAAATTCAAGCCAAAAAAAATGTCAAAAATCGATCGTGGCACAATCTGTAATAGTACCGGTATTCGGATATACCCTACAAGAATTTAAACTGAAGCAACTAATAAGGACACATCAGATTCAGTTCATACGTCTGTTACAGACACTAAATGCAACACGTAATGAATGGGGATTCATATCTTTGAACACTCCTGTTTGCTTCTTTCTGTAATTTTTCAGTTGCAAAAAAATAACGCTGCAGAACATCTATCTTCAATTTTAAACTTTTCTGCAAATTTCAAATATTTTGGCCACTTTTGGGCCAAATCACTGATAGTGTCTTTAAGTTAAGTATTCTAGCAGAACCAGTGGGAGAATTGTTCCTGTCGTATCAGGACTCCTCCCCTCCGTCCCAATTCTCCAACATATTGAATGTGTGTATGACAAAACTAAAATTGTAGTGCAAAAATCTACTGCAATTGACAACCCTCTACATTCACTACACTTTTGTATTTCTACCATTGTGGGGGGGGGGCTCTCACTTTGGTTTGGGTAGGATGTGCAGCCAGGTGTTTTAAACCACTATATGAAGGTAATCAGCCTATGTGTAAGATCTTCAGAATACATTGGAAAGTCATGTAGACAGAAATAACAAGGCCACTTACCACACATCAGGAGGTGGTTGAGACGGAATGAACTATTTGAGCCGCCTTTTCTGGGCCTCACCAAGTTGCTTGTATTCTTTCGTGTGGGGTACGTTCCCAGATGCCGATGCAGGTTTGAGGTTGAACCTGTAAAACATATAAAAATCAGCAAATCAATAACTGGATATCATATTTTCTTCGGACGCATAACTAACGTGTGTTTTGGGGACTTTCACGTCAACTAATGTCAAACCTGATTCCCAGGGCATGATCTAGGTCCCTTTTATTTTAATTTATATCATGACCTCCTGATGACATTTTACGACATACTTATTTGCAGATGTGTGCGTCTTATATTCTAATGTCACTTCACACCAGGACATGAAGAACCTACGGACGATTTAAATGAGCTATCTTGGGCAACCGGAGACCATCCAAGTCTCCACTTTTGAACAACTCTGGAAGAAGTCAACAGGATTGATTTACTTGACATCTCCATCAGTAGGGACCTGTCATGGTTTCCTGGTGATTACCAGAATGGCTAAAACTGCCAGTGCCAGCAACTATCATTGCTCCGTCGAGGGGCACCCTATCTTCCAAAGGGCTCTTATTATACATCCATGGTTCGATCCAACATGAATATGTGAGCTCGGCATGTGGGTGGAGCAACACCCACTACACTATCCAAACTGATGCAATCTGGAGACGTGCCATCTCCATCATTGGTATCCCAGAGTGTGAGCTCAACTCTTACCACATCCAACCACTGGCCATTCCCATGGCAGTAGGAATGCCACCTTTTCCCCCGTAAGTTCTATGGACCAAGCATCAGATCGCCTCAGCCGTCGCACCTGAGCTGCTCTCATTGACCCTCACTTTTAGGGCTGCTCAGCCAGGTTCACACCCCTCGCTTTGAAAATCCCAGGTCCCACCTGCCTCCCACAGAAATCATTTCTCCCATTCTCTTTAGGCTTATGGAACGCCCCTCCTGCTCATGTAGCATCAACCAGGACTTGCAGATCTTCAAAAGGAGGTTAATCGCTATCTTGGCACCAACCCGTCAGCGTTACTATCAGTAATTGTTGTTAAGGCCTGACATAAAAAAATAAATAAAAATGGCGATGCCCAATTCAACTCTGCAAAATTTGCATGTTTCTTAGGATTCTAGCTGAAGATCTCCTTTTAGAACAGCACTCTCTATGAGAACTTTTCTGTAGGTAAACTGCGTCTCATTCATACCTTGGTGTTGAAATCCGCAGGCACCTACTGAATAACACATCTCAAATCTCACACATCTTACAAACCTACCGTTCACTTGTCCATCCATTACTTGCATATAGTTTGAGTGTCTGGGACCCATATATAAGGACACCATATGTAGTTTAACAGGTACATAAAAGAGCAGTTAAAATGGTACTGTATGCATTGAATACAGGCAATAAACTGTGCTTCCATTGACTCATACATGATTTGAACTGGCATGCTAATCTACCAGAGCACAAATTCTAGGTGAATAGTATGTACAAATTCCATTGGCACGCCGCGTCGACCTGGTACCAGGGGACCCTTAATATAAAAAAACACAATGTAGTTTATGCAGGCATCACTTTGAAGCCTGGAACCACCCTCCTCACGTCATCACCTTTCCTCACCTGGCCCATTATTTATCACGTCAGGATTTCACCACATACGTCCTTGCTTTACAAAAAAGCAAAGGCACGGTATCACTAATCTTGAAAATTTGTTAGTCCAGGCTTCACCCTTTGAGTTATTTCCAAGTGACGCTTCACTTTTGGTCATTTTGGCAGATCTGAATCTTCACCACCGTTTCACCATACTTAAAATTACATAGTTCAAGCTTCAAAACTGTTTCATCATACTTGCCTTGCAAATAGTTTAAGAGCTTCACCACGTGTTCATCACCTTCACTATTGCTTTTGATGTATTTCAAGCTTCGTCTTTCACAATCATAAAACCTTCACCAAATTTTCATTTATTACAATACCATGACTACAATTATGATCAAATCCTGAATTCCACACTTCTTAACAAACAAACAAGTCAATAAGGTTTCAAAGATGCAGCAACATTATTATTTATTTTGTTTTATAGCAATGTTCCTTCAGATACATTTTTTGTTGTTATAAACAATAACAAACAAAGAGTATAATATGTAACCAAACTTTTTAAACACTACAACTCTTGTTTCCAACTCTTGTTACTGTTAAACACTATCTATCTACTGTTAAACGGTTCCTTGTAAAATCCAGACAATTTCCAGTTTGCATTGGTTTGCTTGACTGGGTGTTTATCAATAACTGTACCGTAAAACTGATCAATGTTGCATTGGCAGGGGACTGGGGGCGGGACGCAGGAGCAATAAACACTGGATTAAGTGTGATTTAAGTGAAAAATACTCAAAATTTATAGAAATCAGTGACTCTAGACCACTTCTTCCAGAGCAAGTTTTGGGATGTGTTTAACAGAACAAGTACCCTTCAGCCATTTTTTCATTCCTGTGGTCATCGCTAATCAAATCGGCCCCTCATTATATTTCTGAGAAATAGTCAATATTTTTTATATAAACAGTCTAAAATAAATGACAGTTGTTGTTTTACCTTCTCAAGGCGATAACGCCTAAGTCATAATTTGTCCGAATCGGGTGCGCACAATTCTTATTCTAATTTACTTGGAATCTCCACACCATGCGTTCATTATCGATGATTTCATACACATCACATGTCCCTGGTTCAATATTAATTATTAATGACTAAGCAGCATGTTGCGTATCAGCTGGTCATGTTGCAGCAAGTAAACCGTTGTTGGTTACCGGGCGTTGGTTGCAGTGTCATTCATTGATAGTTCCATTAATCAAAAGTAACGTTGAAAAAACTTCTAGAAAATATTTGTATTTCGATAGATCAAAAACTTTGGGCAAAAATTAAGACTTTGACTCACCCAGCGGTTTTCACCGAGCCTGCAGAGATCGACTCAGTTCCGTCACAATCGCACGCACATGGTCGAACGACTTCCTTTCCCACGATGTAGAACGAATCCATTCAGGGCCGAACTGCTTTTCAATTTCATATATTAACTTTTTATTATGTAAACTGTAATGAAACTGTCAAAATGTTTAATTTACTTTTTAAGTTGCTTTGTTAATAAGACTTTTATAACGATGTATAACAACAATAAATTAAAGCTTTCGATATTTCATCACAAAATTCTGTAAAATAGATCCCACGATAAAAAGGATTTAGTAGCCTTTGTCCGTAGAAGACGGTTATGAATATTAATGAGGTACGTTATTAAAGTAAATTGCGCAACTGGGTCAAAAGATTGGTCTTTTTGTGCTTTGAAACATTTTTAAATTAGTTGTAGAGCTTGTTTAATAAATCATAAATTGATTAAAACTTCAACGGCCATTCTGCAATATTCGTACCTTATAAATGACCTGGGATCATGGGATTGGACGTGATTTGATCATGAGAAGTTGATATTTTATTCTAGTGAATGATATCCTATGATAGTCAATTTTATTTACCTATCCTTGTAACCACTGAATCTCCTCATTATCGAGTCACTGTGTAAACATTGTTTTGACCGTCTCTACAACCGTATTTCACAAGCTCCCTCAGTACAATGAGTCATATAGAACTTGGTAGTTTTGATCGAGCATTCTGCCCTGACATTACGTCCGAGATTATAAAAGTTGTTGAAATATGTTTGAAATGCAACGATTTCGACATGTTTCGACGCGACCGACTACTGGATTCGACGTCTTATCACCAGGATCACAAATCACACGTCAAAGCTTCACCCCCTTTCAAAACTTATAGGTAAGCTTACCAATGAAAATAAAAGAACGCCAGGACTTCACTATAACAACAAATATATTACCTGAAGCTTCGACTTCGAGTCGGCGTCGATATTTGGCGACCGTGAGGAGGGTGGGTCCAGGCTTCAAAGTGACGCCTGCATTAAAAGACACTATCAGTTGATTTATATCCCGAAAGGGGAAATATTTGAAATGACAGTACTAGTTCAAAAGAAAGAATAAGTATCTAATTCTCATAGTTCCCTTTTCCAACTGAAGATTAACAAAAAAGGAATCAAACAAGCAGTGTTTCAAATCGCGAATCTCGCATTCCATTACGTGTTGTAGTAAGTGTCCGAACGAACAGTAATGACAAAAGTTTCCGATTTTGCCCTTATTAGGTTACTTCTGGCCTAATCATTTGGAGGGTGTGTTAGGATACCTACTTGTTACAAACATCAAAAATCTGATTTTTGACATGATTTTTTTTTGATTTTCTGATTTATCAATCACTGAAGTGCCCTTTAAAAGCAAGGTACAGACAAGAGGCAGCTAAATGGTACCGTAATTAATTGAAAAAAAACTAGTGTGCTTCAGGTCTCACTGGTGATTTGAACTGGGCATGCTACCTACCAGGAGAAAAATCTCCTAGTGTCAATATTAATACAAGGCATTGGGGGTACCTGGCGCTCAGTGTCAGTCACCCCACCATGATAAGATCAAATTCAAACAATTCATTTGATCCGATATTCTACAGAATCAACTTATTCAAAACCTATGTACCTCTTATCATAAAGGGAGTGATTTAACCACCTTATATCTCCAGAACATCGAGATAAACGCAAAGTTTAAACATACCACCTTCCCCTCCGCTACATCTCTCTCCAGCATAGACGGCATGTTGGTCTGCTTCATCCAAAGGTAGCCCTTTCCTACCAGGGCGACGGGTCCTGGGGGGAACCCAAAATACTTCCAATGGTGAATACTTCTGTTGGGGCAGAAGAATGTTGCCGTTATTCAATCTCATCATACCTGGGGTGTGGTTTGTCCTTGTTTTCCACTGAGGAGCTAATGGAGAAACGTTGAACTATCAAATAAGCGGATCTATAATTTATACTACAAGTTGTGCGATTTGTTCTATTTTAATACAGTATAACTTACGAATGTCCACCAAGTGCATTTTTGTGCTCAACAAACCCTCAAACACCATCCCTTATGCCACATTAAAAATTTCGCTGCGCCCATTAGGGCTGGTATCGACAAGGCTGTTGTCGACACGGTTTGGCAGACACTGCACTTCTCCCCTTGATGGCGACAGAACCATGAAATTTGGTCTGCCCACCAAACATTAATGGAGGAGCCTTATCAGTTTTGTAACCAGCCTATTCCAGCAATCAAAATAATTGTAATTCCACTGCCTTTTGACTTTATGGAATCTTGAATTGAAACCATACTTTTTACTTTCACCCCCAGTAACCTTATAATCAATAGGATTCTGCAAATCTGTGAAAAAGTTTTTGTTTATATACATTAATAATATCCCATGACCCCCAGAAGTTTGGCCCACTTTTGCTTAGAGATGGTTCCAATAAGTTTTCACCAACCATCCCACTTGGCCAGGCTAGCAAAGTGTGGAGTTTGAAAGAGTCAAGTGAGGTTAATTTGTTTTCCATACAAGTGCTCAATCTACCTTTGTGTGCTATAAAGTATCATAAAAACAAAATGAGAATTGGCATTCAAAAGATTGATTGTCGACAAGTGGTCGCCATCGGTTTTATGATTACCAACTTGTCGACAAAGAAAACACAAACCGATACCAGCTCTAGCGCCCATGCCTAGTAGCGGCCCCACGCTAGCATCGGTACCCCCACTATCGCTACCTGGCATCCAGAATCCTTTGCTCATTTTTGTACCTTCCCAAGGCTCCACTTGCGAGAAGGGCCTGGATTAGGGTTACTAGTTGGATCATTCGTAAGTGAACTGTATAAATAGAACAATCTCACACTTTGGGTGAGGCTATTCTATTTTATCCATTTCTACATTACATGATTCCACTAGTGCTACTGCCACCACTGGTCCTATGGTGGAGGAAGTGAGCCGGTAGTCTGAGTTGCTACGGGGTTTCACGCCATGTGAATCTATGGAAGCTGAAATAATTTTTTGCCCCAATGTACATCCATAGACATATATCATGATAGCATATAGCACCTATGTCGAAGCATTACAAGTGTCTATATATACACCGTCATTCCTCACCTTATAGCATATTGGTAATGATGCTTAGCATCCGTCCTCTACTCTGGTGCATGCTGACAGGATGGTTTTGGTCACAATTTTAAACTAGTAAGGACGTCTTTCAATACAAACATTCCTGGCACGTTGTATGCGTCCTCCACCTGCTTCTTCCATAATGCCAGTAATTTTAACTCCTAAGTGAAAAACCTGAGTTGTTGCCTAACTTCAATGTCCAGAACCATGCGTATAATGGCGATGTTCTGACCAGTGACGAAGCTTTCACTTAAAAAGCGTCAAGATGATTCGAGGAAGTGCACCCATGGTGATATGTTTGCTTTGCTGCAGGTTTAAGGTAGGTGATGAAAAAGTTGGTCAGAAATTGAGGAATCCATAGATTTTCTTAAGATTAGAGAGGGGAGGTAAAAATCTCGAAGGGCTCCGACTGGACACCGATTTTTTCTCAGGTATCCCGTCCGTAACCTGGGAGGCTGAAGAACTGTAGGCCGAGGTATCAAATCGAGTGGACTGTGTTTGGCTAGTATAAATCCAGAAAATACTTTACCATTTCCGAAGAAAGATCCGATCCGTGAAACGTTTGCATCAAATCCGAGTACGTGCATTAAAGTTTGCGACTGTACGACCCTAAAAAGTTGAATCTGCCGACAAAACCAATCCAATTCGGAGTTCGTCTGTTAATTATGTAATTTTTTTTTTGCTTTTTTTTTTTTTTTTTTTTTTTCCTAAACCATAGACAAATTAAGATTCTTATTTGTGTCCTTTTCTCAAACATAAATAGCGCCCCCATTCATTTACTGATGTACTGACCCTAGTAAGTCCCACCTGTTTTTAAACCTGAATTAGCTCGAATTTAGGGGGTGGGATTATAATGGGATCTCCACCCTATCATGAAACACATGAGCATCACATTAGCCGTTCAGACTAAACTTATTCCAGATATTTTTAGTCTTGTCAAATGAGTGTGTGATCAACAAGACATTAATTAACTGGAGCATGAACCTATTATTTTGTAAAATACAATCCCAAATACTACCTAAACAGTAATGATTTAAGAAATACTGCTGTAATTATTGCCTTCCAGCAAAAAAATCATGGTGGGATTTATAGATTGTTTCTACTATTCTTCAGATTCTTTCAAAACTTGGGGTGGGAATTATAATCGACAGGGACTATACTCGGGTGTCCGTACGGTAATATTTTTTGCCAGACGGTGATGTACACGATGATTCGAGCCAGATGGAGATGTACGCGCTAGATCCTAGTTCGATTTAGTCACGTCGCCCACAGAAGCGTATGTGGATCAACTAGAATTTCTTCACCAGAACGTAGAAGCGTCGAAGTCAACTATAGTAGTCATGGAGGTTGACTTCCTTCTAGCATCTGCTGCCCAAACGTCCAGCTTCTACTGAAAAATCCTGCATTAGAAGGCGAGCTTGAGAAATGCTACACATCAAATATAGAGATTTTATCCTAGAAGCGGCACTCTATCGATGTTCTATTTACCAGCAGGTTTGCCTTCCAGGAACCGTCTCGGATGATCTTCTAACATGCTGACCAGCTGTGAAAATCCAAACCTTACGTGACGTGCAAAAAGGGCCTATAAGCAGCATCCTGCATGACCTTGATTGCTAAACTTGGCTAGAAATTTAGCATCAGATTGACCCAACTTAGAATAAAGCATCTCTCACCCAAGCTTTCTCGTCCACCAGCCACATTTTTCATACTTTCAGTATGTTGGGAGTTTGAAATAGTCATGCTTGCAAACCGATACGATTATGGCCTGTGTAATCTAGAAAATCATCTGGTAAATATCACTGTTGAAATGCCACTCCACCGTAGGATTCTGAGTAAGCTATCATTTTGGCTGACTTACCCCTGGAAAAACTGTCTACGAAATAGTTGATAACTCCCATGGAGAGTTCCGCCTACAGGGTAATAAAATGATTCTGGCACCAATTGAGGTGGCGATAATTCATATGTACACATGAGGATACGCTTGTTCCTCCTTGGTGGTTAACGTAGGCAATTTTTCGACAGTGGAAAA
>JAMKCH010025179.1:0-33528 GCA_023653785.1 Ophioderma brevispina | reverse complement strand
TGAAAAACAACACAATGAATTTTAGTTGTGTCATAGTGATTTCACAGTCTTCTGTTACGTGGGACGTCATCTGTCGCTAATGTGTCGCAAAAATCTGTGCTTTACTCTTTTGACGATTTTATTTTGTGTACACACAATTACACCAAAATGTCATCAGAGACATAATAACACCAGGTATAGACCGTATTCAATATGACGTCACCACCAGACATTGTTGATGGACAAGATCATTACATCCAGGATTACAATAATTAAGCTGTCAATCGATCAATGGTTAGCGTGTTTGACGCTTCTTGGGCGATCTTGTTGCAGCCTTCTCGCGGCGCGGCCCTTTTTAATGTTACATCACCTGTTGTGGCTAAAAACTGTTCAACAACTTATGTCCACAACTCGTGTTTTTAAACACATGGAAATCTTGAAGACCCACCATCAATTCTAGGCGGTGAGCTACTCACAGAGGAACTTTCATTATGGCAAAGCACCAAAGTCTGTATAATGCAGCTGAACGTTTGAGGGTCTCACCCAATTGCTAAAGAGTGACATCATCTTACAGCTCTACAGGAGAACCGAGTGAATATCATCCTCCTCCAAGTAACTCACATACGAATGGAAGAGAAACTGCAAATCGAAGGTTTTGACCTTATTTGCCTTCATCCGCCACGCAAACAAGCATGAGATCGCTTCCTATGTGAAGCAAGGCATATAAGTGAGATCAACCCCTACAATCTTAATGAATTTCGCCGATCCAGTGGAGAACATTGGAAAACAATGAACCACTCACCAACATCTTAAGCCACCAACAGCTGGGCAGACTTCACCTCCCTTCCAGTAGTTCAGCGGGAAGCTCCTTCGTCTGCGGAGATTTCAATGTTAGAAATACAGCATGGGGATACTCCAACATTGACAAGAATGGCCAAAGCGGTCTGAATGGATGAAGCCCAAAGACCTCCAAACTGCTGTTTGTTCTATTCAAGCAGTCATGGACATGGGCCGTTCGACATGTCAACGTCCCCAGCGACATCCGTCCGATACCGCTGCCTACAGAACTGTCTCCCTAGATTTCCTAGTTCGGTGTTGCCCTATCTGGTCACCAGTGACATCCAAGGTCACAATCCCGCCTCTACAGAAAGATATGGAATTTCAGGAAAGCAACTGGTCCAAGTTCAAAGAACTCACAGCGAACTGTCATCCACGCTGCCAGACCGACTTCATCTAACAATTTAACGATGTGCATATCTGAATTTGCTCCATGCTCCAACAAAGCCAGTTAACAACATTTCATTCCAAGAGGCAGAAGGAATCCCTACACCCCCTGTGGGGACGGATGCGACGATGGTATACAAAGTGTATTGAATACAACTGCCGATACTGAGAGAATAGAAAGCGCAACAGCTACTGCATCTGCTTGGCCAAAAAAGAGACGCACCAGATGGGAGGAGGGGATATCTAATATCACCTGTACCCACTCAAGCCCCAAGGCCTGGAACACCATCAACAAGCTCACCGGGCGTAGCTGTCAGCTAAGCAGTGTCCTGTCTCTGCAATCTCCATCGCTTCAGTACTAGTCAACAATGGAAAGTAGCAAGAACACACTCCACAGGCGAAAAGGCCTACTCTCGTGAGTTAAGCAGAAGATTAAACAGCTTTAACAAACCTCTCCACCGATCAAGGCCCCAGTACAACCTTTCACACTACGATGAGATCAACCGAAGCAATTAAGGTCTCAAGAATGGGAAAGCTTCGGCACTACAATATCAATACAGAATTCTTGAAGAATTTATGGCACCCGAAGCGTGCGATGGCTACCAACTCTTCCTCTTTTAATTGCATGGGAACGTCAAATATTCCCTTCCGATGGAAAAAATTCAAGGTATTGCAATCCTGAAGCCCAAGAAAGCAACCCAGCAAAATGAGCCCAGAGTAACAGACCATCTCGCTTACTATCTACATCTATAAGCTGCTGAGCGACTGATACTCGGAAGGATCAATGATACGGTGAGGCAAAAATTTACCCCGCACCCCAAGTGGATTTCGAAGACGTAGGTAAATCCACAACTATCAGATAGCAAGACTAGTTACTGACATTGAGACAGCCTTCCACAAGAAGCAGAAGTTTGGAGCAATCGGCTTTTAGACCTAATTGCTGCGTACGATACAGTCTGCATCGAGGGTTCTCTAACTCAAGCTACTCAAAATATTCCCTGTATGTCAAGCTTGTCAAAGTTCTTATTGTGCTCATCAAGACAGAACTTTCGTCCTGGAGACATCAAAATGGCAACGCGTGAAAGCGCAAATTCGGAATGGGTACCACAAGCGTTCTGTCCGGCACCCAGTCTCTTCAAACATATACGTCTCAGAGATGCTCAAAGGGAGATGTTAGCAGTCTCCTACTCAGACGACACGGCACTTGGATTAGCTGCTGATTCCTTTGAATCCTTAGAACAGTGTTGCAGAAAGACCTAAGCACTGTAACCAATTCTTCCACCGATGGGCACCTTGAAACTCAGCAAACCCAAGACCGTCAGCTCTGTTTTTCCCACCTTGCAAATCGATGAACAAAAAGAGAACTTAAGCATCACTCTAGATGGAGAAAAACTGTCACACCTTGACCCAACACCGAAGTACCCCATTGGCGTCACAATTGACCGCAGCCTTACTTTCAATCACACACCCAAGGCAGTCGCTGCCAAGACGCAGTTTCGTAATCAACCTCCTCAGAAGACTCGCAGGAACTGGATGGGTCCTTTGACACCTTACATACAACTGTTGCCTTGGCATACTCCACTGCTGATACGCTGCACCATTAATGGATTCACAGTGTAACATTCACACAAGATTGAAATGTCGTTCCTGAATATTCAATGAGACTTTGTTGTGGTTGCCTTTGGCGAAGCTGTAGAATACTTCCCATTCTGTCTGGCCGTAGCTCCTGCAAACCTTAGGAGGAACCTTCAGACGATCAGCTCCCGCCAAGAAATTGTGTTGGAACCTGGTAGCCTAATCCCCCCCCACCAACACTCCCTTTGAGATCAGAGAATTCCACTGGAATCACTTTGCTACCCAATCCATGACACTGCAGTCCACAGTATAACCAACGATCGATCATCCGGATCAATGACAAGATGTATGGAGCAACTGTCTCCTCTACTTTGAACCTAAAGCAGTTTGGTGGAACGCCCATCTAGCAAGCCCAAAGGCTTGACCTCTTGATAGTAAAGCTGGTCACCTCAACAGACTCAGAACTGGCGTGGTCGTACAAAGAACTTCCTTCACAAGATTGGAATAGAACTTTCACCAAACTGCGATTGTGGAGAGTCACAAACCCATTAGCAGCCACATCAAGATGACTTGAGGTCTACAGTCCCCAAGAGGAATTCTCTTCCATGCCTGATCAACCTGGCTGATGAAACGATCGAGCTGGTTAAAGAGCGGATCTTCCACTGTGATTTTTGGACTTGCCCACGCACGAACGAACGAAGGGTCATTGACAGGTGGTGTATTTGTAGCCTGGAATGTAGGCATCTTGTCCGCCACATGGTTGGTTATTGAATACGGTCTTAGCACAATTGTTTGTAAACGATTGTGTTTTGAAAATCAAATGTGTAGTAGGCTATGAGGCCAAAGAGCAAAAAGATGCTCGGAAAAGGACCAAGGGTGCAACGCCCTTGGTGAATACATAATTTCTTCTGAAAAAATCTTCAATATAGAAAATCAGTTCTACGTGTTTTATCACGGCTACTATTGCACATTTTCTAAAAAAAGGAATTAAATGTTCGCAAATTTGTCGGTGACCAACGGTGTACATCATAGATTTCATTGACTCCATAAATTTGTTATAGCACTTTCCCTGCGATCTTCATACTGTGTACACACTGTTATTTTTTTCGCAAGTGGTATTTGTTGTTTATGTCTTTTGTTTCTCTTTTAAGACCTCTATCGCAATATATCTTTTGCTTGTATTGTATTTCCTGCTTAGGCATGGCATGTTGTCAACCCTTCGTGTACTTACTTACTGTTTCGTATACGTTTGCCAACCTTGCGATAAAATAAGTATTTGTGTGGTGGTCAATGTTGACCTGTACCCAGTGAATCATAAAATAATCGGGATAGGCTACTCAATCAAGAAGTGTGGCTACGTCATCCCCAGTCATACATTATGCTACAGAAATGGGTGGCGCTATATTACTCTCGATATCTAAATTTTCGGTATTTTTACACACGTTTACCCCGATTTAACCCCCGAAGGCATGAAGACATGGGTAGTAGGAGCTTTACCCCCGATAACTTTAGCCTTCTTTCCGCTGGAAGTCTTGACCACTTCATATCTAAGCCCTTAATTAAGATTCATATTTCAATTTATTCATCTAACAGCGTACCTGACAGAAATGTATAATACAGATTATATAATAATAAGAATATTGGTGGTCAATGGTGTCGAAAGCTTGGCGAGATCCGGAATACCCCCACGGTTGTGGAGTTTTTAGTTTTAGTGTCCAGGTTGAGGTGTGGTTGTTATTTCAGGAGTGACATGTTAAAGTTAGCTTTTGGGCCTGAAACCGTATTGTTCATCGACAAGAAATGTTGATCTATTAATCTATGTTCGTTCATTCCACAGGAGTTGCGTTTACATAGACCGGCTTATCAATTTATTTCCACAATTATAACTAACTCTAAGACAACATTTAACTAATACTATTGAAAAAAATGTCCAAGAAAATTTGAAGAAAAATCGTCCATGTTTTCACCATGGCAACAAAACTTAGCAAATGATGAAACTTTGGCGAAAATCCAAAATGGCGGCCGTGAACTATTGTTTTTTTAGGTGCTTAAAAAAATACCTCAGCAAGAAAATTAGGTGGAATACAGCCATGCACATTATTTAGATGAAAGATAATTGGATAAGCATTCATTTTAAGACGCAAAAAATTGAAAAAAAAATTCATCTTTGGTTTCTGAAATCACAAATCTAATTGGGGGTCAAAAATAAAAAGTTTTTTTTTAAATGCTTTAAATGTTCAGGGCCGAACCCTGTGAATTTCAACACGTTTAGTGGTGGGATAACGCAGAACTTAACCCATGTCTACCGATGGGGTGCGGGGGGGGGGTTACACCCCTTTCAGGTTTTTTCCCCGCTTTGCTAAAAACCTCTTTTTTTTTGGTGCCAAATGATGTGTCAATTGACATTTTTCCACGGGGTATAGTAGGTAAGATACAGAATTATCCCAAGTAATGGATGGGGAGGGGGTGTGTGCAATCACCCCCCCCCCCCTTCGGGAGAGATGAATGCCTACTACGGCACAATCAGGATATCACAGATGCTTGATTTTGTTATAGAGAGCTATGATCCTCCCCCTTTCCTTGGTACCAATGAGTACCAACATACCTAAATTACGTCAGATTACGTCACAATTTCGCAATTTCCGTAGGAAAGAGGTACACCGTGTTGAATAGGGAAAATTCATTTTTTTCGCCCAAAATGTTAGAAATATCCGAGTGTCACGCGGTTTTTGGCTCTACTTGATGGGAAATGACTAGTATTATACATCAGAGCTTTTTAGTGCTCTTAATGTTTTGGGTAAGTAAATTGCAAAACTAAATTTGTTCACCCCATATACATTTTTGTCTACTTCCTCAATATATGACTCATAGTGACGTCATAATGGGATGTTGCTACTTATTTTGAAACCAATAGAAAGAAGAACCTCTAAGCTATCCTTTGGTACCAAGTTATAGATCGGTAACGAATCACATGGGGGGGTAACCATCCCCACGCCCTTCGGGAGTTGTGTTTAAAAACATAACTCGGGTAGACGAGGGTTTTAAAGATCGTCGGATAGAATCCAGCCGTAGCAAATGTTTTTTTTTCAGAGCTTCGCGCGCCGTCATTTCTGTGGAATGATAAAAGCTAAGTAATTTTTTTATCCAGAATATCCTATTCTTCATCAGCCCTGGGTCGGGAACTGTCAAGGTTTTGGCTGCTGATCAACATCCCAACATAATAAACCATTACTAGACTTACCACCACCAAAACCTCCACCTGGCCCGCCGTCGTAGCCCCAATAAGGCCTTGCGCGTCACGCGATGCAAACTGCAAAACACAGTATGGTTTTACAATGGAGCGACGTAGACCAATATCATTACATCTGCTTTGTTTGAAACCATTAAACCGTTATAATATAAATTTCGAACAAAGACATCGTGATTTATTTTTGAGGTAGTAAAATCGGGATTTATTTAGACGATCTTGACATATGACGACATAACCCAGGACTTAGCAGACATTTTGTACCGCATCTCGAGTACAAAATAGTCTGATCAAAATATGACATATCCCACACTAACCCAAAAATTGCAACAGAAGGTTTCTTGGCCTTTTCGGTAGTATAGGTCAGGTTAAAATATATCAAAAAAGTTGCACAAAATCGAAGTCCAAGAAAGTGTTCAAACTCTACATAAAACAAAATGGCCGCCATCCGCCATTTGAAAACATAAATCCTCATATCTCTGGCATAAATTAGCTAAAAGAACCAACAACATGTCATTTCCTACTAATTCTAGCATAACAAATCCATTAAATGGGTTTTATGAAGTTATGATATCACCTTAACCTCAACATCCAATATGGCCGCCATCCGCCATGTTGAAAAGTACAATTATTGTATTCTGTGCCGGAGGGCCAAAATGACAAACAAGATATCATTTCCTACTAATTCTAGCATAACAAATCCATTAAATGGGTTTTATGAAGTTATGATATCACCTTAACCTCAACATCCAATATGGCTGCCATCTGCATGTTGAAAAGTAGAATTCTTTCATCTCTGATACCAGATGGGCAAAAATGGAAAATAAGGTGTTATTTTGATTGAGGTATAAGAAATACATTGAGATGGTTGTTTTAAAGTGATTTTAGTGGGCTATTTGTCCAAAAACTGTAAATAAGTTCTCCAAGAGTGGAGTATTACAGTGGAAGGTTTGTTTGGTAGACATCTTTCAGGGTTTATAACACCAAAGAGCATTTGGAGCAAACTACCCTCTCTACCGCATGTTCGATGAGGAGGCTCTTGAACTACCTGGCCAACTGATGCCTAAAACTCAAAGTATATAGACCCTCGATCCGCGGTCAGTACGATCTCCTGACCTTGCAGTTGAGAACCGCCAAATTCTAACTGGTCCAAGCCATCGCAGATAATTTATTCCTTTAATGTCCACATCTGGAATGCCCTTCCTGAGTACATTCCTGCGACTAAATCATCGGCCTACTAAAAAGGAGGTTAATCGCTATCCCTCGGCTCGCACCACCCATCGTGGTTTTCTACCAGATGTTAGTTCTTGCTGTTAATGCCCTGGAATGCCTTTACATTAAAAATATATTGCTGACCATTGACAGGGACACCATTGCCTTGCAACTTCACATTCTTTTTGATTCAGATCATTTTTGGAGCAACAAAACACTCTGGAACAAGCTCGTAACACCAGGGTCACCAAGAATTTCTTTTGAAGAAAATAGACTTCTTGGCCACCATTAATATTTATGAAGTAGTAATCGTGCAACAGAAAGCAGGGCAAACAGCATAGTTAGCGCAAAATGTTTCACTGAAAAGTGCTTCATAAGCTTTATATAATACACATATTATGTTTCCTTCTTGTCTCTGCCAAACCGAAGTAAAGGTCATTACAGCCCTCATCTACATAATGGAGAATTATCAATAGATCTGTGTCTTTGCCAATTGGATTTTTAACTTTACATTATGCATGGGGACTGGCCTTTTTTGTCTATATCAACATCTGCATCTCCTTCTGCATAGACTACTTGGCATTTTCCCTGTTGCCTTCGTTCGGTCACAATTAGTTTAATGAAGAGCCTGCTACCCAGATCATTTGAAGAATGTTCTTCTTTTTCCCCGGCAAATTTTGTTGATTTTGCTGTCTACCTAGTTTTGCGATCCTAGTATTTGCGATGTTCATGTTGTTGTCTTTTGCTGTATTTAGTTCAACTGTGAAAGTTGCATAATTTCTTCAATAACCTTCACGCATTGGAAAGAGACACGAATGACCTTGTCAAAGCTTGCGCCAAGTTTGAACAGCATTCCTCACTTCACAGTAAGCAAGCCCTTGGAACATTTGCCGGGATATGCTGGTGAGGATGTCAATGTAAAAGATCTGTTCCACGTAGGCAAAGAATGATGCGTCAAACCATGGAAAACCAACCTCCACTTTTCTAATAAGCTACAACGGAAAGCAAAGTTAAGACCCCTTGCATCTCCTCGGCTGTCAAGGTAACCGATATGAACAAGCTGTATTCAAAGATTCTTTTAGTAGCACAATTCTGTTCAGACTGTCCTTATAGATAAGGTGCTTTGCCATGAGCTGTCCCCATATCCACCATCCATTTTTTTTAGGCCAAGTGTGTTTTATGTAAGCCAGATAAGCACAAATTTTGATGGCCAGTTTACAACATTGTCCTTGTCAGAGGCGTCTGCCCCCTATACCTTGCCAAGACTGACACTGATCACTATGTTGTTGATTGGATGTATCTCTTTTGCATCGCTTGAAATGTACAGAGAGAAGCACCTATAGTTGCAATGCTGAGATTATGCATGTTTCCGTTGACCATTATGACAAAGCTTCCGTTGCTTCCATGATACACTGGTGAACCAACACAAAACACCACACATGAACGTCGCAAAACTAGGATCGCAAATCGGAAGACATATCAAATGCGACACAAATTTGCTGGAAAAAGAAAATGCAGATGTTGATATAGCAAACAGCAGTTACCATGGCAAATTGGCAACCAACCCAAATTGGAGAAGACACTGATCTGTTGATACTACTTTTCCAATATTTAAATGCAGAAGAGGGCAGTTATGACCTTTACTTTGGTCTGACAGACCCAACGAAAGAAAACATTTGTTATATCAATCTTCTGAAGTGCTTCTTCGCAATTATGTACATTTGCTCCTATCTGTCTTTGCCGATGCCCTTTTTCAGGTTGCGATTCTACGTTCAGCATATTTGGGGGTTGGCAAAAATCTTGTTTTCTTTTCTTCAAAGGTCATCCATATAGGTAACCATGTGTTACGAGCTTGTTTCAGGTATTTTGTACTACCAATAAGCTCCTGAATCGATAGTAAGATGACGTCTGCAACCCCATGGTGTCCCTGTTCAATGATCAACAATCAGGTCTTTTAAAATTATTACGGCTACAGGTCCCTTCGCAAAAAGTTTTCACAAACTGCTTGTTGTAATTCATGCCAAAACATTGACCATTTTAACCACGTCTCGATCCCAGATTAGGATGATGAATGAAACGACTATAATAGTAATAGTTAATAGAGTGGTCGATCTCATTTACACTGCAACAAGTGTTTCGGGGCCACATTTTTGGTGATGATGAGGTACCTAATGTGAAATTGTGTTTTCTGTTTAAGAATTTCACATTACACTGTAAAGAAGATAATGTGAGTGATTTAAAGCCATATGCCTACGAAATATTCAACAAATTTTCCCACTAAAAAATCATTTTAATTGCGAATAGATTTCTAATGCGGAATTATATAAAATGACACCTCATGGTTTCATTATTTTAATGGCAGACAGTGGCCATTGATAAGGACATCACAAGGTTTCAAAAAACTTTACAACAACAGCTCTAATTGTATTTCTTATGTTAAATTAAGAAAAAAAAAAACTTGTCATTTGGAGCCCATGTGGTACCAGGAGAAAAGAAATTGTACTTTGCAACATAGTGGATGGCAGCCCATTATGGATTTTAGAGGTCAGGATGATATCTCAACTTCATAAAAACTCATTTGAATGGGTTGGAATCTTAGAATTAGTAGGAAGTGACACCTTGTTTGTTCTTTGGGCCCATCGGACCAGAGATACTAGAATTTGTACTTTCCCAAATGGCGATGGCGGCCATATTGGGTTTAGAGGTCAAGATGATATCTCAACTTGAATCAAAACTGATTTTAATGGATTTGTTATGCTTGATGAAATAATCAGGAAATGACATTTGTTTGTCCTTTTAGCTCATTTATTGCCAGAGATATGAGATTTAGTTTTTCAAATGGCGGAATGTGGGCCATTTTGTTTATGTGCATGTTTGAACTCTTCTGGGACTCGATTCTGTGGCAAACTTGTGATATTATATTGTTAAGCCTGACCTTAATTACCAGAAAAATGCCACAAAAACCTTCTGTTTGCAATTTTTTGGGGTTCATTGCTATCTTTCCTCTTACTAAATGGTTTTGAGTGAGTAAATATGTTGACAGGCTGAAGACCAGGAAAACCCCTGAAACGTTTTTTTTTGTTGTATTTATTAAGTGCAAGCAAATGGTTGCCTAAGGGAGGGGCAAGACAAAAGTGTGTTACAGGGGTCAAAATTTTAAATGATGATCAATCTGGTGAAAGTATACCATTTATTTGTCTAACCACAAGGATTTCAGAAGGAAAGGTTTTTATTTGTTACTATTTACAATGTAAAGTTTAAGGGTTATAAGCTAAAAACAGCAAAAATCAAGTAAAAAGGGGCAATTCAGTGGTACAGGGGTCAAATTTTTAAGTTGCTCCGATTGGGATAAAAACCAAATGGTGCATTATTATTGATGGGTTCATAGGATTAGAATAAGGAATAAGTTTTGACTATTTAAAATACGGAGTTACCGATTGTAGGGGGCACAGAGGTCAACGTCCATTGCGTTTCCACTGGGGTTTGACCTTGTTTCCCACTACTTTCTTAAGCAAGCATTTGAGGCACTCAAAACTATGTCCTTATTTGATTCCTATGAGCTCCACCAACATTTGCACCATTTTTTATTAAGGCGACTTCACTCAATTACTCCTCTCTAACCAGTTGTATAAATGGGTTACCGGTGGATGCCGGTATTATTCAATGCTGGGGGAAGGGAACAGACTCGCTGTATCGTAGGGGTATAAATGTCAAATCCCATTGCTAGAAGTTTGGTGGAAGAAGGTTTGAAAATGTTTTTTTCTATTATATGGAAGGGTGCTGAATCAAAATTTTTGGGTCCAACCTCGGGGAAATTGCGAGGCACTTTGTAAAATAAGGGGGTTAAAATTAGTACAGGGGAAAGTTGAAATAAAGTCAAATGTATGTAATGTGCACCATTGTATTTGTCTCATTATAAGGATTAAAAAGAAGGTATAGGGTGTCTAGGTGCTGTCCTTTAGTTAAGCAGGTAGAACCCTATTAAGGTTCAAGGTCATCCTGGGGGGTAAACGTTACCCAGTGTTTTTTGCTCCGATTTTGTTGAAAACTGGTGTTCAAATGTTCGTCTTGCCTATTTTATATTGTTTGGCATGTTTCGTAATTAGTGGCAAAAATTAACAAGGGTCTCATGGTCTATAGGGGTCACCAAAACTTGACCTCAAAATTGTAGACAGAGCTGTCACCCAAAAATTGACATTAATTTTATGCTCAGTTGATCAGGGCAATAATTTGACACCGGTTTCAAAATCTGAGCATTGATTGTGTGCCCCAGAATGACCTTGAACCTTATCAGGTGTGGCCGTGTAACTTAAGTTCGGAACCTATACAAACTATACCTGTTTTTACTCCTTATAATGAGACCAAAATGGTGTACATAAAACAATTGACTTGGATGTCAAATTACCCTGTACTAAATTTACCCCCTATTTTAACAAAGTCCCCCCTCCAATTCCCAGAGGTTGGACCCAAAAAATTCGGATCAGAGCACCAGTCAATTATAGAAAAAACAATTTCAAACCTTCTTCCCCAACTTCGAAAATGGGTTTCTGGTTATACCCTACTAGTAGAGAGGGGTGGCGATCCCCCTACAGCAGGCAACTTATATGTAGCGTCTGGCCAATCCGCTTCGAAAGAGAGAGGGGCACTTCAGTTACTGTGGATACAAGTCTGTGGCCCTACGTTACCTTTTTTAGCAATATACCTGACCTAACTGGTCAGGTCAGGTTTTTTTGAGGGCCTGCTACTTGGTATCCTAGTAACTAGTACTACCTGTTCCAGGTCCGGGTCCCCGGGGCCGAGTTTCGGCGGCTAAACCGTGACCCCCATCTATTTTCTAAGGAATTCGATAAGGAGGGTAGCTGGTACCCCTGGTAAGAATGAAAAAGAAGATCTACCTACAAGGATTTCGGCTCTGGAGAGCTTGCGGCCATCCAGCACATGCTGCCTGTATTGTGGCTATAGTTGCCCAAAGGCGTAGGCCCACCGCCGAAGCTGGGGAGTTCGTCAGAAGGGCAACCGGTCAATTGATGCTTTCTCCATAAATCCTCACACACCCCCCAAAGTATATGCTGAGTGTGAGGTGTTATCTGCCACCCCCGTTGACGGGGACAAAACCGATTTAAAACTTTGTTTAACATACTAACTACTACAATTTTTCAGATACTTTTACCTAATTAACTCCCTCATTTCTACACAATTTGATCACAGGATAGGGAGGGTTTTGTTTTTTATTTTTTGTGTTACACCTCACTCGCAGACGGTACGTTGTCTATATTGCATAGGTAAAAAAGCCGTAGATACAAAAACTAGTACCCATATTGTACAGTAATCTCAGAAAAAATGGCTCATTCGCATATACCTACGGAATTTATATTTTAAATAAATTTATGTTAATTAGTTTGGCATTCTCGTAGCGATTTTACTGCACAAAAATAAAATCCAAATACAACGGGACATTAAAATATAATTATTCAAATCCAGTTAATACTAACGAAGAATAATTCCTCCTGGGATACTCTATTCTAGGTGTGGTCGCGACGGCAACGACAAGCTAATATAAAAAAACCCACAAGGCCAATAATTTGCGTTCATTTTACAAATGATTCATCACCGTATAGGAGAGCAGAGATATTCTGTTCGCCTACTCTCTCTTCCCGTCTCCTCTCGCGCGCCTTGCTCGCCCTCTCTCCTCTCTTTATCGTGTATGGAGCACATTAACCAGGAGAACATTTGATAATGGTTTTTGGTTTTAGTACGCGATCGTTTAGCCTCAGAATAGTTCGTTTATTATTTTGGATGTTGTAGATAGCATGTTGCTAATTAAAAAGTGTTTATTCTGTCGTTAACTGGGTTTTATTAAATTTCGTTCATGTTGCCTCTGTTCAATTTGATACATTTCAAATGTTCTTTTACTGGGAATGGAAAATAGAGGGAATAGAAATTAGAACACCTATATAGCAAGACTAGAAATAAGCCGCAGTGTGGAAAGAATAAGAAAAGGAAATGGGCGAAAAATGTATCACACACCTCCCAAAATGAAACATAGGTGCGCACATACATTTTACTTCAAAGACACTATCAGTGATTTGGCTAAATCAGAAAATCGACAAAATCATCAAATCAGATTTTTTCGTCTGTAACAAGTATAGGTATCCTAACATAACCCTGCAATGTACGACCAAAAGCAACTAACAAGGACAAAATCGAATATTTTAGTCACTACTGTCCTTTCGGACACTTATTATACACTTAATTGATGGAGATTCGTAATCTTGAAACTGCCGTTTTCTTAATTTTCGTCAATTATTCAGTTGGAAGGTACCTATGCGAATTCTACAGGCTTATTCTCACTTTTAAGCTATTCCTGAAAAATTTCAAATATTTTGAATCTTCGATAAATCACTGATAGTGTCTTTAAGAACGTGGGGAGATTTCCATACCAGAAGGCCTCCCAATTTTTCTCGAAACGAGGTTTCTTACATATTTGAATGCTTACCAAGTTTAGATCACACATGAAGTGAATAAGCCGAATACGCCGTCTTTGTGTAAATAATAAGATTGCATGATTTAGAGTCTCGTCGTGCACGACAGAAAGTCAAAGCATGGTTTTATGGGGAACGATTACGATAGCAGGCAAGTTCAAAAACAAGGTTGCGGTTTTTCATTTGCACCTGTTTGTCCAATAAACCTTCCAAAAAGTTCGCTGGTAGATGGTCTTAATGAGTGAAATTTGAGAGAAATTATATCCTAAAAAGAAATCTATTCCTGTCACTTTAATCATCGGCACATCAGGGTTGATTTTGAGTTCAAAAAAAAAGTGCCAAACAAATTTAGCGATTTTTCATATGGAAACCCAATATGCTATTGTGATTTTTCTACTATATACATTACCAGTTTGTTTAGCTCTCATATAAAAATTCCGGCTTTAAAAGATAGTAACGCGTTTAAAAGTACAGTTGCAGAAGTTAAGTACCAGATGTTTGGGAAAAAAACCGAACACGTGAAAGCTCTGTTAAATTTCTTTAGTCCTGACCGGTATCGGTGTCAAATGCATTCAACAGAAGCTTACCCTTTATTTAGTTTTCAGATCTTGCACGTAATAGGACGCGACGATTGGTAGGTTTTGTTTTGAAAAGCGACCCAAGCTCAGGTTGTTAATGGGTGTTTTCCTGAGGGTGTTTTTCACAAAAAATACTAAAAATGCTTGATTTTGTGATTTTAATTAGCAAAATGTAAAACATTTAAATTTACCAACATGCACAACAACCACTTTTGACTTACAAAGGATCAGGCAGTGACCAATTGTGTTTTTATCATGATATGTCATGGACAAGTCGGACTCGGGGATAAGCTAAAGATTGATGTCGGCCCAATTGTAGCAACAAGCTCCTACTCTTCGCTGCTGAAACTAGATCCCTTTAACTTCCATATTTGTAATGTTAATGTAGGAGCACTTTCCCCGTAAAACACAATACACAAGGCAGGGGTCCGCTCCTTAATTTGTAAAAGTGGAGATTTCCAGAAAGAAGGCCCAGATTTTTTGCGACAGGGTTTTTTGCATATTTGGAATGCTTTCCTGTATAGATCACACCTGAAGTAAATAGCCGAAATACGCTGTCTTTATGTAATATGGGCAAGACAGAAAGTCAAAGCACGGTGTTCTATGGGGTCAATACAATAGCCCGCAAGTTCAAAACAAGGTTTGCTGGTTTCTTTTTACTTGTTTGTCCAATAACCTTCGGACCGTTCTTGGTAGGTGGGTACAATCGATCCTGTGCAAATTTGAGAAGAACTTCGTAGCCTAAAAATTCCTCCTGTTGTTTTAAGGATATGGATGGGGCCTATACTATACTAGCAAGTTTTAAAATATATGCATGCTCCCCTGAAAAATATGCAGTAAAAAAAATATGTTGGAAAAAAATGTATGGCTCGCGATCAGATTGACGTCTCGACTTCACGACATGGCCAATATTGCGGGCCATGTTTAAAAAATCAGTTATGGACCATTGAGGAAAATGATACGATCAGGAAGACGTTCTTTCCTGTTCAGAGAGGCCAAAGCGTTGGAATAAACTTCAAACAAATCTGAAAATCCCCTAGCGACTCAGCACTTCAGTTTTTAAAAATACGGTTTAAAATTGGTTAATGCTAAAATATTCTACTTGTATTTATTTTTTTCATTTTGAAATCTACATATATAATCATTATAATCAATTAACTGGTATGTATTTTACTATAATTTTTGAATCTCTCAATGTCTGTTAAGCCATATAGTCGATATTTTAGATTTTTGTTAAAAAAAAATTTTTTTTTAATGCTAGAGGTTCTAGATATCATATTTTGTCGTATGTTGTTATATTGTTATAAAACTTAAAATTTTGAAATACATATTATACATGTAGGAATTCTGACTGATTGTTTCTATTTCAATACTTTGATGGTGGTAATGAATTCCGCCTTTAAACAGTACCATATTATGGGACCGACTGTAGCATTTATTTCAATTTGTATAGTTTTTAGTTTGATTGAAGTATTCATTTGGTAATTTTAATATGGTAAATGGTTGTTACATTGATAAATTATCAATTTATAGGTATTGATGCTGTGTTTAATCTTATTATAGTTTGTTGTATAATTATATGTGAATTATATTATAAATCTTCGTCAGTCCTGACGGTCTCTGTGTCACAATGCATGAACATGAATCTAACCTATTTTAAGTTTTTCAGACTCTTGCACGTAATAGGCGCCGCGATTGGTAGTGTTTTGTTTTGAAAAATGCGTAAAGCTCCGTTTGTTAAATGGGTTGTTTTATGAGGTGTTTTCTCACAAAAAAAACATCTACCGGAATGATTTTAAATTAGCCAAAACTGTAATTTATTACATTTTAATTTTACCCAAACAGGCCAAACAACACTTTTCGAACTTACACAGGATCAGGCAGTGACCATTTGTGATTTTTTTCTCATGATTATGTCATTGGACAGTTGACTTCGGGATAAGATAAAGATTGGATGTCGCCAATGTAGCAAAGCTCCTCCTCTTCGCTGCTGAAACTATCCTTTACTTCCATATTTGTAATGTTAGATGTAGAGCACTTTCCCCGTAAACACAACTACCAAGGCAAGGGTCCGCGCCGTGATTTGTACAAAGTGGAGAATTCCAGAAAGAAGCGCCCCAATTTTTTCGAACCGGGTTTTTTGCATATTTGGAATTGCTTTCCAATGTATTAGATCAACCTGAAGTAAATAAGCCGAATACGCTGTCTTCATGTAATATGTGCACGAAAGAAAGTCAAAGCCACGGTGTTCTATGGGACAATTACAATTCGTCAGCAAGTTCAAAACAAGGTTTGCTGTTTTCTTTTTACTTGTTGTCCATAACCTTCGGAACGTTCTTGGTAGGTGGTAACAATCGATACCTGTGCATTTGAGAGAAATTCGTATCCTAAAAAATCTCCTCCCCCTGGTTAAGGGATATGGAGGGCCTATACTATACTAGCAGATTTTAATATATGCTGGCTCCCTGAAAAATATGTAAAAAAATATGTGAAAAAAAATTAGGGCCTCTGCGATCAGTTGACGTCTCGACTTCACCGACATGGCCAAATATTGCGGCCATTTTAAAAAAAATCGTTATGGAACCATTGGATGAAAATGATAAGATCAGGAAGACGTTCTTCCTGTTTCAGAGAGGCCAACAGCGTGGAATAAACTTCAAACAAATATGAAATATCCCCTAGCGAACCAAGCACTTCAGTTTTAAAAATAGGTTATAAATTGTAATGTAAAATATTCTACTTGTATTTATTTTTTCCTTTTGAAATTTACCATATAACATTTATAATCAATAAAATTGGATGTATATTTACTATAATTTGTGGAAATCTCTTCAAGTATGTTAACGCCATATAGTCGCTATGTTTAGATTTTTGTTAATTTTTTTTAATGCTAGAGGGTTTATATATATTCCGTATTTTAGTCGTCATGGTGTTATATTGTATAAAACTAATTTTTGAAATCAATATATCACATGTAGTAATTCTTAAGATGTTTGTCGTAGTTCATTACATTTTGATTGTGGTATAAATTCCCTCTCTTTAAAACATACCATATATGGTACCTACCTTTATAATTTATTTCAATTGTATGTTTTTAGTTTGATCTGAAGGATTCATTTGGTAATTTTAATATGGTAAATGGTTTTGTTACATATGCAAATTTATCAATGTTATTATGTATTGATGCCGGTTTAATCTTTTATAGTGTGTGTATTTAAGTATATGTTAATATTATATAAATTTTGATGTGTTTTGATGTATTTTTATATGTGGCCCCTGGGCCTATGGAAGAACAGAGGGGGATCTTATAACATCCACTGAATGAGTAAACCCAGGCAAAAGAAGAAACAAAACAAAACCACCAAATGGTTCCTTGTATCAAAAACACACATAGGTATAGACACTGAATCTGCTTCTACAAGTGCTGTAGAAAACGATTATGGTAAAAAATTGTTATTTTAAAACGGTATTTTTAAATTCAATATGGCTGCCAGGCCCACAAGGACGCCTATTTTGGGTACCTCTATTGTTTCAAAACTAATATAGATAGAAGGTTCATGTACAAAATTTCTTGGTTTCTTCAAAAATTGAACGATTCCGGCAGAAAATCCCGTATCAGGCTCAACTACTAGGCATACCTGTGGTAGCAGTTAGTAAGTTCAATGCATAATTAGTTCAGTGTGGAAACAACTCGAAATTGTCGGTCGGCCATATTTTGTATGTTTTCTTTATCTTCCCTTACCAAGGGATATTTAAGATACGCAGATTTAAAAAAAATTAACCACCCCTCACCTCAACAATGTACCAATGCACTCAAATCTTAATAATCTGAGAGCAAGTGTGGCGCAACGGATAAGCGCAGGACTAGTGTTGGGTCCTGGGCAAGATACTTAGTCACAATTGCTTCGTTCACCCAAGCGAATATGGGGAAGTGTTATGTTATGGGGGATATACAATCTAAGGGATGATAGGGTTGTTGCGCCTAGCCAGCACCACCTAGATGAAGCGAAATGATTGTGACGATTTCCTGATGGCAGCGTGTAATAATATTGGCAATCGAGCCTTGAGCCACCCGCGGCAGGGTGACTATGTGCGCGTTACTAAAATCGACATTATTATTATTATATTATTATAAATAAATGTATTAAGGAAATTTAAAGATCTTTGCAAGTTATTTAGGCGCTTCGCTGTTTCGCTTAATAACAAACATGATAAAATCGGGATTTGAAAATTTCAAAAAACGGTTACTCAAAAACGAACGGATCGCATTAACATGAAATTTGGTGTAGAATTAAACCCTCCTAGATCTATGGCATAATTTACATTATTTTGCAAAATTATTGTGATGGATGCTCTCTGGTTGTTATGGAATCCGTATTAACAATCGAGGTTCATTAAATGGCTACGGATTCCCCCACCTATTCCTACCACATGTTTGAATGTTGGAACCAGTGTATTGTTTTTGTCGTTAGTTATCGTGGTTTAATGTTCAGGCAATCAGAGTTATACGTGGTTAATATGGCAACCAGAACAATAGTTTACATATTTCGAAACTCTCCAAAAAGGGACTTTATCATGGATAACACGAAAACATGTCTTATTTAGGGAACCTTTAGTAAATTAAGTGCACTAAGTGACAAAGAGGTGTTCCTATGGATCCACAAAATTTATTTTTCGCGTGGCCGCTTCCACACGTGGATTTTTTTCGTCGATTTCTATTTTTTTTTGAATTTCTGACTTTTAAATGCACCTCTTTTCATGAAAAAAAAATAAATAAAATCGGCCAAGCCGTTAATGAGTTAAGTAGGAGGGTCCCATGGAACCTCCCCCCCCCTAATGGAAGTTCGGCTGAGAGTTATTTTTTGCTGATTATGTGCAGACATACATGTAAGTACCACAATTCTTATGTACTTAACATATTAACCCTTTATGTGTGAAACAAACAATTTCATGGACGTGTAAAACGTTGCGTACAAACTCTATGCGAAATGAAGTGTATTTGCAACACCCGATAAAAAATACAGAATTACCTAAAAACTGCAAGCTTTGTGTTAAATATATGTAATTAGGTCTTCTTGAGTAGATACAACATACAACTAAGTTTGAGTAATGGTTGTAACCGAAAGGTCATTGGAATTGTCCGTCTTTGTACCTAATTTTCACGTGTTTCCGAAAACAAATAAATTGCCGTAATTTGGCCAAATAATACATTTAACTTTTTATTGCTGATTGGGTTGTCTTATGACCTTTCACATGTGGTTAAATTTCGTGCAAAAAATTCATTCGGAAAGTGGTTTCCTTAGGGCCTTGGGCACTAAAGGGAGTAAAAAACCCGTGGGTCCTTAAGTGTTAATCTCAAAGTTAATTTCTCCTTAACGCCCCGGCGCGTTTTGTTGTATGATATCAAGCACGATTTTTTATGCTTGTTATATACCTCGCAATGTCATTATTAAGAATAATATATTAATTAAGAGCAAAACTTTCCATTGTAAAATGGAAGAAAATTGCCATCAACGTGTTGTATGAATATTGTTTCCGGCAGTGCCATGGTAAAGGAAGAAAAGAAATCGTAAACGTGGTGGTGTAATTATAGTATGTATCGCTCAGACTAGAGGTTGGGACCCACATCCAATATTTGTTACTTTCCATCTATCCCCTCAAAAATATAATCCAAATGACATTTTAATCAGTAAGCATGTAGGTTGTGCACATGTACACTGTTTACAGTAAATCAAGTTTGTTGGGTTTTGATATACCCTGTGTTCCTACACAAATTGTTTATTTAAAGTTAAATATGTTGGAACAAAAGCAAGTGGATTCACCTGAACCCAGGCCCGTACGCAGGGGGGGTGCGGGGGGTGCGGACCGCACCCCCCAAATTCCACAAAGGGGGCAAAAAGGTCACTTTTTGCTGAATCTTTTGTTAAAAAAGGTCCAAAATCAGAAGTAATTTTGGCCAATTTTGGGTGGACGACGAAGTTGTCAGAAATGCCACAAAAAAGGACCATTTTAGGGGGTTAGGTTCACTTTTACAAAAAAAAAGGTCCAACGTTTCCCCCGGAAAAAAAATGGTCAACTTTTTCGAAGTTCCCGACACACCCCGTAAAATAATCCTGCGTACGGCCCTGCCTGAACCCATTAAACATTTACAAACATGATCATATGTTCAATAATTGTAGACAACAAAACACTTTTGCAACAAAAAATTTCGCAAGCCGGTTAAGTTTGTTTATGGATAAAAAGTTATTGATGTCGAATTGGTTTTAAAGATATACCAATTTATCGGGCTACTTCCTAAAGGTTAAAAAAGCTATAGTTTGTCTATCTATAATCTTATAACAGATATGGTATCCTTGGGGAAAAATTTAAGAATGGTTCAATTTAGTTTAATGAAAACAATTGACAATGGCGTTTCCCATCCGATTAAATAATTAAGAAATCCGTAAGTTGATTGAACAAAAAGTTGAAGAAATGTGCTGTTGTAAATGAAAAATCTGAGATTATTCAGTGACGGGAAAATTATTTGGCAACAGTAAAGTAAATTCGGCGATTTTTGCGCGCTACATGCGCATTTCGTTAATTCAGGGACTTAATTGGGGCAAATCACCGGGACGATTAGACTTCTGCAGGGAGGAGGAAGGTTTTCGGATTTATTTCGGCATCACGTTCAGTTTCATGGTTCGCTCCTTTGGAAGGGGTCCCTGCAAACTATTGCTTGACCCCTGGGTTGTAAAATCCGTTCACGAGAACAGGGACTGCGGATAACAAAAACCGTGTGTGTGAGCTTGTGTGTGTTACTGATGCTGCCCAACGCGCTGCCACCGCGCATCAGTATCTTCTTGGTGCTTAGGCAATTAGGAGAGGGAAAAATCGGGCGTCGGACAGGTTAGGCCCCGAGCGCAGTGGGGCCCTATTTCATGCTCCCTTTCGTTGAACACTCGGAATCGTCACACTGTCCCGGCGCTCCTCATTCTCCCATACCATCGATTGCATTAAACCGGGAGGTGTGTTACTGATGCTGCAACACGCGCTGCAACGGATCAGTATATTCTTGGTGCGATGCATTATGGGAAAAACTCCGGCGTCGGACAGGTTAGAACCCGAGCGACAGTGGGGCCCTCTTTCATGCTCACTTTCGGTCTGACCATCGGAATCCGTCAAGCTTGTCACGCCGCTCCTCATTCTCCCATACACTCAATACATAAACCGGTGTGTGTGTGGTCTGTGAGCTGCATCACTAACATTAGCACTCTATATAAATTGCCCAGTAAACATGTAATAGATTCTATGGTGTTAAGGCTCATGATACGTTCATTTTTCTGGCATAAGGGACCGGTCATTAATTACGAGGGGCGGGGAGAAATTTCCAAGTTGGTTTGGAAAAATTATTTGCAACCCCCCCCCCATTGCCAACAATGTAAAATTAACAACCCCCCCCCCCCCAATGCCACATGACATGCATGAAATTTACACACCCCCCACCCCCACCCATGATTACGTTCCATTATCATTTATTAATTTTCTAGCCTAATGCGTAACTCCTGTTAAATGGTGGTCCATTGTTGACACAAAGATGTTACAGGCAAAGAAGTAATGATCTGATTGCTTGCTTCATTTTATTTCATTTCATATTTCTTCAAAAAAAAGGCCCCGAGAAAATGCAAAACCAATTTTAATAAACAATAAAAGCTCAAAGTATCGTGGTATCAAATGTCAATCAAATATTACCCATTCCAAAATAGTAATGGCACTTAAAGGTGAGTGTTACGATCGTTTTGGGGGGGAACCCCCTGATGTACCCGGAATTAGTTATCGATTTGATATCAGATGAAAGGCCTTATTTTTATCATTGTCGTCTCATGAATTTGAGATCTCAAATCCATTCTCATTCCCAAGATATAAACAAAAAGTGATTTTAGTGGGTAACCATCAATACATATATTAGCACAGTATTGACTAGGGCTTTGCAACATGCATTATGCGTTCTACCATCAAAACCACAAGTGTGCTTCCCAACGGCACTTGACGGGGGTGCATGGCAAGTGACAGGCTCCCCAATCAAGCAGAAGAATGAGAAACACATCGGAACCACCACCGTTTAATAAATGTCATGGCCTGTCTTCGCCTTGAAAGTCTTCAGCTCATGTAGGATTTCTCTTTCCCTCCAAATCCTCTCCAAGCCCCACGTATATTGTTGTGATGGAAAGGTTTTAACATGTGATGAGAAATTGCTTTAAGTTTTAACAAATATTTGATAATGTTGTTGTAATATAATTAATGGTGGAAAGGATAATGCAATGTGAAAATTGTAATAATGTATGTAGTGATGATAATACCCAAAACATCGGTCTTACCTTACCATGTATTTCTTGTGACTTTCAACAATGAATCTTGAGTATGGGTGCTAACAAAGCAACCGGTCTTGATTATATAAGTTGCAAAAATCCTTAAGCTCGCCAGGCCTGCTATGTGCATAGTTTAACCTATATCATGAATTTATCTTTGATACGGGCGTTGTTCCTATGATGGAAGGATGCTAAGGTTATTCCTCGTCATAAAGGTGGCGATCTGAAGAATACCAGCAATTACCGGCGATTCAATCTTCTGGTTTACAGTTAAAATTTCGAAAAGGCTGTATAAGCAGATGTACTAATTCCTCAGTGATCATAACCTTATCAATGAATAGTCAATATGGGTTACGTCCGTGTCTTCTACACAAACTGCTCTTACAAAACATGGTCGATTGCTTGGTTAATTAACATGAATGCCGGTAAAAGGACGGGAGTTGCTTTTATTGATCTTCGCCAAGGCTTTTGATACTGTTATCAATCACATATTTTGTTAAGTAAGCTTTGTGACATTGGTGCGTCAGATATTGTAATTAAATGGTTCCACTCATACTTAACTGGTAGAAACCAGCGAGTATCTTTTAAGGACACAACTTCCAGTGCAATTACCCGTTCCAGGTTGTGCCTCCAGTAGTATCTTAGGGCCACTTTTATTTATTATTTTTATCAATAGTATGAACAATGTAATTAGTCATGGCAAAATATTTCAAGGTATGCAGACGATACAACCCTGTCTATTAGTGGTTTTGATGCTGAGATATTTTAAAAGATGAAGGTAGGATCTTGAAGCAATTATGGATTGGCTTCAAACAAAAGTTATTTCTCAGAGTGAACAAATAAGATACGTTGATGGTACGAGTGCAAAACTTAACAATGTGCAGGATACACGATTTTATGTGGTTTAGATGGTTGTGATAGTGAGAGTGTAAGAAATGTAAAGTTTAGGGGTAGTGGATGACGATTGAACTTCGTTGGCATAAACAGGTAAATAATAATTAGTCAAAAAGGTTTGCAAATCGCTTTATAAGGAGGCTTAAACCATTTTAGACGTTGATACTTTAATCTTGTTTAAAGCCCGTATACCGCATTTGCTATTGTAGGTAACTGTTATGGCCGTTATAAAGTTGATAGTAAACTATAATAAACGTGAGTTTTACATAAAAGATGGCTAGAATTCATTCTTGGGGTCTAATTAACTTTGACACATCCGATTATGTTAAATGAGCTGGATGGGCGTCTGAACGTTCGTAATGATTATTCAAAAGCACTTATGATGATTAAATCACTGAATCAATTAGCACCACAGTATATGATTAATAAATTTGTACGTTCGCGACAATCACAATGTCAGACAAGCAGATGCTGCTGGACAGCTAGCTCTACCCCTTTAACTCATGGCCATGACATATTATTGATAAATCTCTTTTATGTCGTGGTGTTAATTATGGAATGATATCGATATTAATGTAAGGAATTCTGTGAGTTACAATCTTTTAAAAACAAAAGTTATAAAAATGTATATTTTAATTCAGTAAAATTTCTTGTACATGATTTAACGATTTTAATTTTGAGCTTTGTGTATTTTGATTGTTAATAGCTATAACTACCTGTTTCCTTGTTTAATTGAGATTTATGATAGATCATTTGTTGATTTGTTTGTGTGGGATTGGGCCTATATTTGTGGGAATGTTTTGCTGGAAAATCTATTTGCGTGTGGGTGTGAAGTTTGGTGTGGCGGTAGGTATGTGTGTAGGAGGTGTACGGTGTGTATGTGCTGGTATGTGCTTGTGTGTATGTGATTGTGTATGTCGTGTGTAGTTGGGGTGCGTGCGCGCGTGTAGGTGCGTGTTGGTGTGTGTGTGCGTGCGTGTGTGTGTGTGTGTGTGTATGTTTTTTTTTTTAAGTGTTTTCTTTTTTTTTTTTTTTTCTGTGTGTGTGTGGTCATATCTGTGTGTGACCGTGTTTTTGTATGCGTGCTGCATTCCATTCAACAATGTTATTCACATATTGTATATTTATTTTGCTATAGGTTAGGCCACTATATTATTTTTAACCTATTTTGTTTTAACTTTGTGGTAAATTTAATTAATATGATATAAAATTGATTCGATTGAGCCCAATGGATGGTCGAGCTAGAGTTGCAGAAAATTGGGCGAGACGCAGCGAGCCCAATATTTACAACTCATAGCGAGACCATTAATATTGGGCGTAATCATCCCATTTTAATCATTACATGTTTTGGATCCATATTTTTCCCACATTGGACTCCTAAAACATTATAATGTGCAGATTGCGTTTGGTACTTTGGTTTTAAAAATGTACAAACAAGCAAGACATATTATTAGTGTTAAAATAAAAAATTTTTTTGTGCATATTTTAATTTTGTGGTCATCATATGTGCAATATGGTATTTTGTAATTTGGGTGTATTTAATTTTGTGTAGTATCTCATTGAATTCTATTGTTTTGTTATTTTATTAATTTTGTATATTAATCAGTACTGTGCAATGATTGCAGGCCCCGTGTTAGATCAGTGGCGGTCAGCTGAATCGGGCTACCCTGGGTAAAGATAATTATAAATAAAATAAAAAAAATAAATGTATTTCATTCAGTCATATCACTATTAAGATCTTCTTCATATCTTCACAACTTGGGTAAACTGTTGAGTAGAAATCGCCCCTCTTCCTCGCTCACTTCCATCCCCCCCTTTCACTTGAAGTATTCATTCTCTTTGTCTGAAATATCTTGATCTTGTTGCCAGTGGACAGTGGCGTAAATTTTCCTTTTTGACATTGGTGTGGATGGGGTTGATGAAAAATTAATGAATGAACCAACAAGGGTCTTCTTGAAAAGATCATTAACACATATATATGCGCGCAAAGCGCGCTAAAAAGTTTGTGCCATTTGGAAGCCAAAATCCTTATTTACTGAAATATAATGGTAACTATAACAACATTTGCGCGGATCGCGCGAAATTTACCATTTTTTAAAACTATTATGGTAAAATATGAGATTATTTTTGGTGTCAAAAAAAGATGAACAAAAGGTATCAACAATGGCGGGGAATGATCGTATTGACCATCCCCCCGTCAAAATATTTGGGGACCCCCCCCCCCCCCCCATCCCGACGGGATTTACGCCTATGTTGCCTATTAGACATGAGAATACCCCTTCGAATCTTGCTTTCTTTCCTTGTTTCCCTGTAGGTTTGGGTAATTTAATGATGTTTGAAAATATTTGTTCAATTTATGAACTAGCAGCTTTCCCATACTCCTTGTGTTCTACAGGTTTTCCACATTCGTATTCATGATAATGCCTTAATTTTGTATTTCGTTTCCTCCCTTTTTGTTGCTCCATAGCTCTCATTCTTCTTTTCAAGTTCAGCAAATATTCCAGATGATCTCTTACTATGTTTCATCAACTATGTATTTTACTAAATCTCTGATGTTTTCAATGTCCTCTAAAGATGGGAGTTTTCGTTCGGGCCAACATCATCTTCAATTGGCATGCGGATGGAATTCGTCCAGCTTCCCCTTTTAAAAAGTTTTAAGGCCCCTCTCTTCACCAGCAGGTGTTGACAGCAGCCAAATATATCAGTCTTTTCCAATGTTTAAAACAAAACTGTGCATCTGTAGGCATTTGGGTCAGAAGTCTGATGATTTAAACGATGTTGTGTATTTGGTTTTGCATTCCTTCTTATAGGAAGGAATACAAATTTTTCATACCCCCCCTACTCCATATAAAAAATCCATTCCCACCCGTATTTTGTCCAATTCAAATTTACATGACCCCCCTATATTTTTTCCCAGCCCCCCTCTTGTAAGTAATGAGCGGTCCCCTTAACTGTGTCGAAACGTTTACTTGCAAAAGGCTACACCCATAAAACGAATCTCATAAGTTACCTTCATTCACGAAAAAATGCGATCAACTATACAAATCAGGTCTTGGAAAGGAAAATTTGAGCAAAATATGGTGCGATATGGCCAGATCCGTCATAGACCAGCCTGGTATCTTGAAATAGGTCGGCATGACTGTTATACACTGGGCAATTGTATATGTTAGAGTTTTAATACAATGAATGGGCTGAGGCCATAACGTTCACAGGAATGGATTCAGCGATTCTTGGAGATTTTGGCCCGATCATGCTCCAGGAACAATATTTTCAACTCGTCTCATAGGGGCGCTATACATTATTATGTGTGCGCTTTATTCCGTTAACGTTTATATTGAAGTATTACAAAAGAGCAAACCTGCCGACCTTATTTTGGATTGCGTGGCGTGTGTTGTGGAGTCGTTCCTGTTATCTAAAGGTCGTGGGTTTATCCCACTCCAGGAACAAAATTAGTTATGATTTATTTGTATTGTAGAGTTGGAGATTGGAATCATAAAAACATCAGAGTTGTGGAGTGAAGTAGAAAAATATTTAAAACTCCTTATGAGATAATACGATCTGGTCATGGTCCGCGAGATGATTTGGGCCACAATCTCCGACGGCTGGATTCGCAGGCACAAACGAAGTGACGTAGATGTTAAACTCAGGGGGGTAGGACACATTCTGCTCGATTTGGGATTGGGGATTTCCAAACGGTAATTTGGGAAAATGATACGTGCATTTACTTATGGCAGTATCGGTCCCAGTGACAGTAAAAAATCTCTCTTAAACCTTTGTTATAAAAAGATCTTAGTAATATATGATAAATAAGAAAAAAATATTGACTTCAAAAATCCGTCGGGGTTAGTGGATTAACCCCGCTGGCAAGAATAGTGTAATTTCCAATAACGGTCATTTAGATTTAAATATTAGTGACCAGGCATAGTCTTTAGTACAAGTGTGTGTAATCGTTCGATATGCGTCGAGCGCCCTCCTACCATAAGTCTTTGAAAAAGACCATCACGCAGATTACGCCGGATGTTGATACCGTTTTGAATTTGCTTTGCTGTTAGGTTGGCATGGCCTACCCCCCTGTGTTAAATGGTAGTGGTGCCGTAGTCTCGTGTGCGTTTGTATACGTTAGTGCTCGGAACCTCGTGGAGTCATAGGGTGGTAGGCCATTACATGAAGATGCGCTATAAATTGGAATAAATAACGTTTCTTCAGTAGGAGTTCTAGCAGTCGAGGTTTTTTGAAATGGCGCGAAAAATTGAATTTTCAAAATGCAGTTTTCCCCAAATTTACTTGCTTAAAGGATGTCTTCGTGACGTATAGTAAAAATTGAATGAATTCACCAAGCAGTTTTGGAGGAATCAATCAGGCAAATTAACATTTTAAGGCACTGGACTTTGAAAAATAGTGCGCCTCAGATTTTCAAAATCGATATTTTTTCATGTTGTAAAGCTTTTGTATACAAAAGCCCTCACCCGAAATGATTAAGACCAAATCAGTTTCAGCTTCCTTATGGGTACGGAATTTGATTTTGTAATTTAGCGTCGCCGGCGCACGAGAAATTCGCAGGACGACCGAAAATGCATGGCGTTTAACACAAGAACAGCCTTGCCGTATGGTTTCCCACTAGATGATTGCACCACGGTTTGACCGGTCTATAACCTTTGTGCGTTTATATCAGTGAGTACGAGTCAAATAATCAGGTAATATACACATTTGTTGATTAAGTTATAGAAAACTTACAAGTTAGCTACAAATTACCTGGATATCGTATCCTCAGATCAATGCCCCTATGGTTTTGGGGTATATTCTTTTTATGTGTAAAATATATCTCTTGTTCTTCCAATGGCCTAGCTATCATTTGAGAGCAAATGGAAGAAATTTGCATTTATTTGGGGGATGAAAATGTGCCAGTGCCGCTTAAGTGCCTAAGGGGGTCATAGTACCCAGATTGTTTTTCGGCGATTCTCACTCATGAAAAATATTTTCGAAACTCTAATTTTTGTAATTTTTAAGTTTTTTATTTTTTTCGGTTTTTTTGAAAAAAATTACTAAAATTTCTCACCCGTTATGAGATAATAGCTTGGGTCCCTAGGACCCCCCCCCTAGGCACCAACGGGAGTGTGATTGTAAAAATAAAAATTAACAACCCTTTGCCAGAAATATTTTTCTGCTTATGTATGTTCATATGCATGAAACAAAATTAATTACTAATCAGACAATAATTAACCATTGGTTGCTGGAAAGAAGCGATTCCATCATCGAGCGGATTGCGCGCCATTGCTATACAAAACTATGGCAAAAACGACAGCCCCCACAAAAATACAGAATGTACAACATGGTAATGTTTGTTTTAAATATATGTAAATGGTCCTCTAGAGCAGATATAACATTTAACATGATTTGCAATGTGTATGTGTGGAGGCGGCCCCCGCGGAAAATAATGATACTTTTGAGCGATTTGACGCCATTTCGAAAAAATGATTTTGCCCCTAATTTCCAGACGATAAACCAGAAATCATTTTATTGACCACTTTGGCCTTGTTTATGCCATCACAGGTAGCTAAGTTTCATTTGAAATTCCATCCGGAAAGTGGTTTCTTAGGGGGGAGGGTCCATGGAAACCCCCCCCCCCCCTTAGGACACAACAGTGAGGGAAAACACCTAGGCACTAAGTGTAGGCCGATTTAGGGAGGAATTTTTTTCCATTAGAGCTTCCCAGGAGCCTGGCAACTCAAAATCCCAACTCTAGTATTCGATACATCGGCGTCCTCCCCCCCCCCCCGGAATTTGCCCCTATGGCGGGGACGACCTTAGAAATGGACCCCCTCTGGATAGACTGCCTCGTAGGATGAGAAAAAATAACTTAAATTCTAGGTGAAGCTGGAGAAAATTGCCATAGAATTTCTTTCACCAAACTGCATAAATAGAAAACCCCAGAGTGTGTTTTCATGCTAAAAGTCCAAAAAATCCAAGTGGTAGAAATTGACTAATTTGCATAAATCACAAAATGTCAGCCCAATCCTAAGATTTTTACAAGCATTTGGTGGTATACTTATCGAGATAATCTTTTGGCACCTAAAAGGCTACATTTGTTATATTTATAATACATTATATTGTCGGTGCCTCTGTCTTATAAATGCATCATTCATGCTTGCAGAAGTGTAATTAATTTGCACACAGGGGGCCTTATGAAGTATGGATTACAATAATGCTATTGCTACCCAACACTAACGTGGGAGTTCCCCATCGATAACTTCTCATTTCATACATCGAAAGTCTGGAAGCTACTTGCACAAAACCTGAAGCGACGTGCTCTGTCCATGAGCATGAAACCACTATGGCCTACAAATGAAAAGGCTAACCACGTCAGTCAAATGTATACAAGTAACTAAGTCCATCTAAAACAGCATCTAAATATGGAAGTCCACAGACATTCTACAGAAAATGCATGGAAAGTAAAAGACGAAGCCAGCTGGAACTGGATGACGAATAGAACAGAAAGAACCGGCATCTAATTATAAACCTTTTGGAAACCTTGTGCCAATAAGGTAACTTCCTGTCAAGCTTGCATAAAGTGCCGTCATACAGCACACGTTGTTTGAAATCATAGTATCATTCACAAGAACTAGGCCGAACAAAACATTACCCTTGATGTGAGTTTTTAAGTTGAGTAAAAACAATAACCACCATTTCGAGTCTTTAAGTAAAGGCCATATATCTAACAATATGTGGTAATCATCTGGAAAGCTTGGTTCATTATCTTCAATTTTCTCCAAAGATCATTCACATCGGTTAGGTATAGACTGAGGACAGTGCTTGAATGAAGTAGTCGGTTTTGCGCTCTGTCCACGGTTGCAGCATTAAAAACGGCGTCAACGAGCATGACGAAGCAAATCAAGTGTCCAGAAGAAAATTGAGCTAATAACAGAATAAAGTGACGCTATTTAACCCCACAAAATAGTGACAATTTATCATCGATTTGCCATCTTAACGTTTCTACGTCCTCATCACTCATAAAAATAATTTGAAAATCATAATTTGATACATATATTTCTTCTGGAGAGTTGAATGAAATTCATTACCATATAGCAAAACATCAATGGATAACCTTTTGCGGTTTAAAAGTATTTTCTACCCATAAAATTGCCAATCTGGAAAAAGAAAGTTGTCAACCAGATTAAAAATTACCATTATCACTGGCTTTTACACGTTAACCCTAAAAGGCCCGTGGGCGGAATCGCCACCTCCCCTCGAAATTTTTGTCGTATCTCACCCTGTGTGTTATTTTTTTTTCACACCGAAAACTGAATGACTTTTGCTTTGAAGCCTTGCGCACGATTTAAGACCATTTTGACCAAAATCGGACATCAGGTTATGACGCGGCGTTGCGTAATCACGCACTGCGAGCGAAGAAAAGCTATTCCCATTGAAATTACACGGAACGTGAGAAATCCCTTTTTGTGCTGAGGATACAGTACAACTATAGTTTTGATCTTGTTTATTGATTATTTGTAGTAAGAGCATGGGTGCGCATACTTTGAAACAACCTTCATGGCCAAAAAATCCACTTTGCTAGGAAAAAAATGGCGAAAACCAGAATTTTGCGATTTGTGAGATTTTTAGCATTTTTGATGACGTCTGTTTGACGTCACTGTGAGTCATACAAAGATATGTTGTATTGTTTGGTATCAATTGACTCTGGAGGGTCATAGCTATCCATTGGTACCACACATATGGATCGTTTCTCAACCGTTTCCGAGAAATAGGGGCGGAATCCCCCCCCCCCAACGGCGGTGAGAGGGGCAAAAAAGCGCGGCTCTTTTAGGGTTAAGATACAATTATTTGAAATAAACCATAAACCAGAGAAGATGTAACTTCCTGACATTTCTATGAATAAACATACCCTTATCATTTGCTTAGGTGGCCGCCGTGCATTCAACTGGGAATTCGTGGATGGGGAAAAGCTGACTACGTTTTTTCTCACCCTGTAGCTGTAAGTATTAGGCTCATTTTTGTTCTAAATGTATGTAGTGTTATTGTTGCGGGCTCAAGATTTCATTAACCATTACAACGCATTGAAATTTTAAACTACTTAGTTCTCCAGGTTTAGACAAGGATGGTATATATTAATTCTTTCCATGGAGATGGCCAGCGCAACAAGGTGTTGAAAAAAAAACCATATGCACTTGGCCGGCCGGATGTCAAATATTAAAATTGTATATGTAAATATACCGTTTGATGCTATCGCAGGAATGCGATGGACACCTTTCGAACCTAACCACCGATAGATATATCGATCGCTCTTTTTCCAAACCCTATTCCAACCCAGTCTTGGGCTCAGTTGGTTGACGCGCCTTCAATGTTACGGAGGTCGCCGTTTCGAATTCGGCCAAAGGCATAGGGTTTTATCAAACTATCGTGCGCTGTGCATCTCCAGGGAAAGATTAATATATAACCCATTACAATGCATGTACCCCCAATTACTGCATACAAACTATACCCATACGACGTAAACGTCGAAGTTCAAAGTACCTCCATAGAGAATGTTAGTTTTATATAAGATGCGTATGTGTGATTTAAAGATGAATATGAAAATATTTTAAACATTTTATATTCATACAAAACTGCGATTTTTGAACTGAACTTTTGAATCATTTGAACCAGACTTTTCCAGGAAAAAAAGGTGAAAATAGAGATCTAAATATAAAACTAAGTTGTCACTGTAAACTATTCCCTAATTGCAATTAAATTATGTTTTTAAAAATAAATTTTCATGACCCCGACGTGATTCGACCACGCAACCTTCTGATCTGGAGTCAGACGCGCTCGTTGCGCACGGAGTCAGTTAGTATTTAAACGTTTTTGGGGGGAAAATCATGTGAGATAAAAGTTAATGTCCTGTCAAACTTGCATAAAGTTGCGGTCATTACAGCACCACAGGGGTTTGAACGCATATGATCATTACAACCAAGATTAGTCGAACAAAAGTATACTGACGGCTTATGTTTTATGATATCCAAGGTGCGTAAAATAAAAATTCGACCTGATTGTGTCCGCCATTTGAGTTTAAAGTAACATATATCTAACAATGTGGTATCAATCTGAAAGCTGGTTCATTTCTTTAATTTCTCAAGATCATCACATCGGTTAGGTATAGACTGAGGTACAATTGTGTTGAATGAAGTGGTCGGTTTTACGCTCGTCCACGTTTTCACAGTAATACTAACGGGGTGCAACGAACATGACGAAGAAATCAGGGTCCAGAAGAAAAGGGGGATAATTGCAGATAAAATGTGACGCTATTTAACCCCACAAAATTTCAGTCACAATTTATCATCGAGCCCATGTAACGTTCCACATCTCATAACTCATAAAATAATTTGAAAAAATAAATAAATTTGATACATATATTGTTATGAGAGTTGATCATGAATCATACCACTATGAAGAAGAAATCGGTGAATAAAGTATTTTTTGACCAAAATATACCACATCTGGAAAAAGAAGTTTTTCAAATCAGATATAAAAAACTTCGCTTTATCAAGGCTTTTATACATTTAAGATACCACTTATTTGACATAAACATAAACCAGAGAAGATGTGACTTCCGTAAATCTTTCTCTGCATAAACATACCTTATCACCATTTTGCTTAGTTGGACGCCTGCATTCAAATGGGAATCCGTGGATGGGAAAAGCTAACTATTGATTTCAAAAGACTGTGGCTCGGCCTATACTTAACCGATTGGAATATCTTTGCACCAAATTAAAGACAATTAAATATGGGTTTCCGTTTACACATAATAAAAATCAAAATGGCGGAAACGATCAGGGTCCAAGTTGGTTTACTTACCTTGTAGCTGTCAGTATTGAGGCTTCAATTTTTCTACGTTATGTAGTGTTATTTTGCGGGCTCAAGATTTCATTAACATTTCAATGCATTACCCCCAAATACTGCAGTACAAACTATACCCTATACTATTGAAATTCGAAGTACAA
>JAMKCH010025178.1:0-19077 GCA_023653785.1 Ophioderma brevispina | reverse complement strand
CTGTAGTGCAGATAGGTGATGATTAATCATTCTCATTGCATTGACGAGTCACATATTTCGTCTTCTTGGTATTTAGATGCAGGCCGACCTTGTCTGCAGCATTCCCCACAGTAATTTGTTGTAGATCGCGTGTGCACCACATATTATATCGGCTGTTAGAGCTAGATCTCTGCAAGATCCAAGGTCTGTGAGATGCTGACTTTGATGACGTCTAGAACGCTTCCGTTTGATGGGGAGTCCCTTGTCCTTCATGATGTCAAAAGTGTCTGAGGATGTAAATCACCACGATTACAGAGATAGGGAGGTAGAGTATCTCCTTGGGGATTCCAGTAGTGTTAGACTCCCTTTGTGGGCCCATCCATCCATAGTTGTCCAAAGCTAGATGGGGTCTCATACATGTGGGGAAATTGCTCATTTGACAGTCTCGTCTGGAACGCCATAAGAATATGACCAGACATTACATCTCTGTTGAGCCCTGTCAAAAGCCTGGGAAAAGTCTACAACCCATTGAAGCCTTTTCTCTTGGAAATGTTCAACTATTCTATGATCCTTCTGAGGGCCCGTATCTGAGGTAGTGGTTGACTGCCTTTATAAACCATTCCTGGTTTCGTCTGAGAATGGGGATCTCTGTAGAAACGATTCTTTTACGTGAGCAAGCATTGAGTTGTGATCTTAGAGGCCAGTGGTGACAGTGTGGATTCCTCTGTAGTTTTGGGGTTGTTGGAGGTCCCCTTTCTTTGGTAAAGAAATGAGTGATGAAAGATGTTAATATAATACGGCAGCTGGTTTGTTTTCCCACATGTAGGTGTCATTAGTAAATTCCAATGATCATTAAGAAGTTGAATCCTTCATATTACTGCAGGAATCTTGTCGGGTCCAGGCGTCTTGGTGTTGTTTAGTTTTTCTTCAGGCAGGTCAGAAGCTCCTCTATAGTGAATGGTCCAGTCTGTATTGGAAGGGTGTCTGCTATCTTAATTGATTGAAGAAAGGTTATCAAGGTTAGTGTTATTCTGAACTGGTTTGCCAATTAGAGAACTAAAGTGCTGGAACCATGTGTCAAGGCGCTCTTCAGTTGTTTTCTAACCTTTGATTCTTATAGGTGGGTACTTTCCTTATCAGTCAGCTCCCTCAGTGCCTCCCAGGTAGCAGCATGCTTGTATTTTAGATTGTCGGGTGAGTGCTTCAGCCGTGGGACTTAACATGTTCCTCAAGAACCACGGTGTAAGCATCATTAAGTGCAACCTTAGCGGCATCAAGGTTCTGCTTAAGCTTCTGGTGGATTTAGTAGGATGCTTCTTGGTTGCAGACTTCATTTTTTTTCTCTGGCTTTGATGACTTTGTCATTTTTATGCAAAGCCAGTAGTCTTCTTCTTTCTTCTAGGTAGCACTCCAGTTCAATTTCTCTTTTCTTGTTTGGCTGAAATGACTGCTTCATAGGTACTGGGGGTTGCCTGGGATATAATCTCGAGCTCACCAAGAGTGTTGAACCTGTTTATGTACTGCTACTCGCTCCCAACGCTTTTATTCTCCCACTAACCTTTCTTCCAGTCAATTGTTTTAAGTGGGATCTCTAGGAGGGGGTTTACTCTGACGTAACTTCTCCTGCTCCTGCAAGAGACATTTCTACGATCAGACTTAACAGCGTCAAAAGTATTGTAGGCTCTTGAGTTTTCTTATGCTGTTCCTCCACCCACCCTCTCTGACCAGAAGTAGCCCAGCTGGATAAAGGTCTCCATTTTGGCGACGTACATCCACAGCTTACTTGCTTGATTTTGGATTTTGTTGCATGCAACAGGCTAAACCGTTCACAATTCCCTCAACGCCACCCACTTCTAATACTGAACCCGCGTCTGCACTCGAACAGCGCGTCCCCAGGCCCAATTCTGGCACCGCAATCTCCAGGGATGTCAGATAAGATTCTGAGGCTGATGCACCGGTGGCCGTGGACAGACCGTCTATGGTAAAAGCGAGGAGGACAGTTTCATCTGGATGGGAGCAAGCCAAAAGACTGTTGTTTCAGGATGGGTAACATTAGTGTACAGTTGGAAGGCTGGCACATGAATTGGAGAGCCTTGGTGAGAAAAAAGAAACCCAACACCTCGTGTAGCTGCAATTTTTCTTGTTCTTCAAGGCGGAGGCTGTAATAAATGCATTAGCCATGGATATTCTCCTGTAGTAGTGTTTGCTGTGCCCACAACGGTGTGCAAGATGACATCATATAGTTGTGCTCATGTACAATTTCTTCTTTCTTGGCTGGTTGATTGTGTCGGGACGTGTATGATGAAAGCTGCATTACGTTTAACAAAGTAATATCGGGGTTGGACCAACCCGTATCCAAGATCTTGGTAGAGGCAATGTTGACTCACGACGCATGACATCAAATCACGGGGCTTTAACCCTGGATGCTACGTTGTAAAACAATTCAGCTTGTAAATTAACTAAATAGTAGCTGGGATTCATTAGGTCTCCAGCACCCTTTCTGTTGGGGATGGGTCTTTCACGGTGGACACTCTGCGCAATATCAATAAATAACAAACATGCGTATTGTTACCAAATGGAGCCTTTTATGTTGCTTCAGAAGTCAGATATTGGGCGAAGTATATATAAAAATGGCGGCCATTGAAGATGGCCACCTTGAAGGAAACAACCTTTGACTTGATGTAATGTGCGTTACGAACATCATAAAACAGGGTATTGCCACAAATGAGCCTTTTATTAGTTGCCTCAGAAGTCCAGATATTGGGCAGAAGTATAACATTAAAATGGCGACCATTTTTGAAAAATTCAGATGGCCACCTAAGGAACCATCTCTGACTTTCTGAATGTATAGTTGCATTTCCTTGACATAACAAAATGGGTATGCCACCAAATGGAAGCTTTTCTGGTGCTCAGCGAAGTCCAAGATATTGGGCGCAAATATATATGAAAAATGGCGGCCAATTTTTGAAAATCAAGAGGCCGCAGAAGGAAACAATCTGTGGACTTTTTGGATGTATATTTGTTTTCCGTCTTGACATCACAAACATGGGGGTACTGCCGCCCAACCAGTGGCCTTCTATGTTGATTAGAAGTGCGGGTTTTGTTCTAGAGCAAAATATGTTGTTGAAAATGGACGGCCATTTTGAAATTCAGATATCCGCCTGAAAGGGAAGAAACTATTCTTCGTCTTCTGAATGTGGATAATTGTGTTCTTTGACATCTTAACAGGGGTATTGCCACCAATTTTGTTAACTCGATCGTGGCCTCAGAAGTCCAGATTATAGAGCAAAATATGTTGAAAATGGCGGCCACTTTGAAAATCCGATGGCCCCCCGCCAAACGGAAGGGATAAAAAATGGTAACAATTTGATTGGATTCCTGGACCATTATCTGCATTTTAAGACCCAAAATTCCAATTGTAGACCAAAAAAGCAACAAATGACACACTGTCCCATACTATATTCCCCCTAAAAAACAAAACACAGAACAGATAGAACACACATGGATCGGTTGGTTAGCTCAGCGAAGACTGGTGTTACTTAATAAAATGTCAACACAAAAATTAAATCGATATTTAGAGTTTATTGATGAATTTAATAACATTTTATACTAACGTAAAATTGTGATTATTGAAAAGTGCGCATTAAAATGACAGCAATATACCGTAGGTGTTCGAGTGGGCAGTGGTGTCAGGGGGGGGTGGGTTGGATGGGCTGTGGGTTGTGTGGGGTGTGGGTTGTTTGTGGGTTTTTTCAATATTTTAACTGTGATCCAAAGGAGGACAAGTGTTAAAATACTGTGTATACTAACGTTTAAAATGTTTATTGGGGCTTTTACGTGTAAAAGTATAGGAATAAACGTTTGCATAAACCACTTCAAGTATGTTAATTCAAGTGTTGTAGTATAATTATAAAACTCCAATGGGTTTTATTATGAATATAAACATGTTTATGATTTGTATAAACTCTTTGTGTGTGAAACGCCCCTTAAACGTAAAGCGGAGAAAAATACACTTGCACTCTAAAAATATTTTACTCAGTGCGGGGAGTGGTAGTAAAGCTGTTGAGTAAAAGGTTAGCCAAAAATAGGCAAATAGTATTTAATATCAAAACTGAATAAATTAGTAAAATTAATGTTTCAATATAGTTGCCTGGTCAATGGCCAATAATTGCTATTATAGTATATGACCTTTGCCATATCTAAAAATCCAAGCTGGTGGCCCTAGGCAAAAATCTTTTAAAGAAAATTGGGTAGTTAATATGCAAAACATAAATAAAATTAGTAAAATTAATGTTGATATAGTTGGCCTGGTCAACATGGCATCTAATGCTAGTATATAATCTTTTGCCATATCTAAAAATCCAAGATAGAGGCCAAATGGCTGCCAAAATAGGTTAAATTAAAGAACATATGGTATTTAAATAACATGTAAACAAATTGTAAAATAAAAAAGTTAAATATAGTTGATGGACATTGGCATTTAAATTCTAGTATTGACTTTTGACCATATCAAATTAATCCAGATGGCACCCAAAAATGGCCAACATAATAGGCGGAATTAAAGAAAAGGGGGGTGGTGGGTATTTAACCCTCGTCTACCGAGCCATTTTTGGCAACAAAACTCCCGAAGGGGGGGGGGTGGTTACAACCCCCTGTGATTTCGTTACTGAACACCCCGAATTCCTGTAAACTTGGTACCAAAGAATAGCTTAAAGTTCTTCTTTCCATTGGTACCAAAATAAGTACTAACATCCCCGTTATGACGTTTCACCATGACGTCATTGGTTGAGGAAAGTACGAAAATTACTGAATTATAGGGTAGAACATTGATATTTTGCAATGTTAGCGACTCAAACACCTCATTATAGCTCTAAAATGCTGTCATTATATAAAACTAGTCATTTCCCATCAAGTAGAGTCAAAAACCGCATGAAAATTGATTTTCCTAACCTTTTGGCGAAAAATTGAATTTTTGCACGTTGTGTTCTATGGAAATGGCAGTTTTGCTGACATGCGAACTTTATGACGTCATTGTGAGGTAATCTAGGCATGTTGGTACCATGTGGTATCAATGGAAAGAGGAGGACCATAGCTATCTTGGTACCAAATTAAGTGTCTGTGATAGTTCCTGCGTTTTGTTAGGCATTTTGTATTCTCTTTGCCGAAGGGGGGGGGGGGGGGTCCCCATCCATCACTTTGGGATCCCCTTTATCTTACCTATACTTGTTTGTCTAAAGTGTGAAGTGACGACGCGCGCGTATACCCAGTGCCGTCTTTCAGTTTTAGTGCGCGTGTGCTTTGCGTACGCGCGCGCTGAAAGTCGGTACAATGTATACGCCCGCGTCGCTACTTCATATTTCGAGCTGGACAGAGTATATACCCCGGTGGATGTTTGTTTTGGATTAAAAGGAGCGGAACATGTCAATTGACAATTACATTAAATAATTTGGCACCAAAAAAGGGGTTTTTAGCAAGCGGGGAAAAACCTGAAGGGGGGGGGGGTGGTAACTACCCCCCCCCCCTTCGGTAGACGAGGGTTAATTTCAACCAATAAATGGTAAATTTTATTTACATATATTGACATCAAAACTTGTATAAAGTAGTAAAATTAATGTTAATCAAATAGTGGCCTGGTCTTTGTAATAATTACTAGTAATGATTTTTTGCGTCGATCTAAAAATTCAAGATGGTTGCAAATAATAGCCGCAAAAATAGGCAAAATTAAAGAAAATGGGGATTGGTATTAAATATCGAACATATTATTGTTAAAATAGTAATATTTAAATATAGTGGCCTGGTCATGGGCATTTATTTTCTAGTATTTTTTGGCCTTATCTTATATCCAAAATGGCGCCCAAAACCCAAAAATAAGGTAAAATTTTATGCATCATCTCAAAGAGTAGTACCTTGGTAACATAATGCATTCATTACACCTACTCAGAATTCCTCAGCCGGAAAAAGTCCATGAAAGTTTGCCGTTTTGTGCAGCCTTTCGGATTTGTTATCGACTATGCGAAATCCCAGTTGGACCCACTTCCTGGACCACTATTTCTGGAGAGTGTCACAGACTTCAGTTACAGGAGGGTAACCCCACGTCCCTGCGGTCAAGGAATGACACAGTGGTGCGAGATGATCCATGGCCAAAAGCCAGCACAGTCACGGTTGTGGCCTTAGGTTTGGGAGACTGGTGGCTAGCCTGATAGACATGATTTCCCTTGTGCAGACTTCACTACATATAGGCAAATTCAAATTCAATTCAAGTCGAGTCTCTTTTTAATAAACTAACTTCCAACATACTTACATGGAGTGTGGTGGACGAAAAGGCAGTGGGACGGCGGATTGGTCTCAAAAAATAATAGGTACGGCATTTCAGCCAGTGGCTATGATCCCGAGGGTAATTGTCTGGTGCTGCTGTATGCGATGGCTCGTATGCGTGGCTCCTATGGACCAAGCTGGGCAGCCGCCGTTTCCTCAGTATGGACAGTCTGATCGGCTGTGTTGCTCGGACCAAGAGGGTTTAACCCACTGACAAGCACCTAGGTCGTTGTATAGGCAGACTTCTTATCAGGAGGTGTTTGAGGAGGGTGCTCTTTCTAAGTCCACCATGGCTTCAGAGATGTACGACTAGTTTCTTCGAATCTGGCCCTCTCTGCCCCCATTAGAGGAATGTTTGCGGAGAGGCATCCGGGTAGGTGGTTGGTTCCACAAGGGTCCTCCCCAACCACCTCGCCTCAGAGGACTTAAGCCTTGTCCCCCCCCCCCCCCGGCAAAATTACTGGCTACGGACCTGGTATGAGAAAAAATATGACCTCACAGTTGAACGAATATCCAATTTAGTGGATTAAAGTGGGAGGCCAAAAATGAATGGGATTCACACACATTAAACATGTTTAAGTAACCCTCTACACACGCTATTTTTTTTACTCAACCGAGTAATTTTTTACTCCTTATGTTAAAAAGTCACAGCTCTTTGTTGAGTAACTTGACTCAAACAAGGTTGAGTTTGATAGCATTTTTACTCTGTCTTATAGTAACATTTTTTACTCAGTAAAAAAAAATGTGCGTAAATTTGCTCAAGTAATCAAAACCTTCAATAGGACATATTCAAAAAGGGTTTAAATGCAATTAAAATTGTATTGAAGTCGGTTCTACGGGCTTGGTCACAACTGAGAATTTGGAGAGGGTGCGAGACGCCTTTCAAATTTATGGTGTCCAATTTTCCAAGTTGTGGTTATGAGAAGACAATTAGCAAAATCGCTCATCAGCAGCTATACCATTTGCATGCGCGCAATGAACCTCAGTGGACGCTGCTCCTTTTTTAAAAAATAGCTTCTTACACACCTACTTTCCACATAAACTATGTACTAAGCCTCTAGCCTGGCATTCTATACTGTTTTTTATTAACTTTTATTATTTGTTGTTTTTATTGTTATATGCTGCCTGTGCAGTTTGTCTTGTCTGTGTTTTCCCCCTGCTGCAATGCTGGCCTGTAGTTCCATGCTGCCGGTGTCCTGGAGGTGTTTGTTACATTCATTGTTAATTTGGGATGTATTTTAATGATTAATAAGAATGATTGAACAAACAATACTTGACTTCAACATTGTTGAGGAAAATGTACTCCGGTTCTCAAACAGTTGAGCTGTGACCTTTTGACTTCAACAGGTTATAAAACTTTACTCCACCCACAAAGAGTAATGCTTTGTGTACTGTATTTGAGTAGATTTCTTGGCTAAATCGCTTGAGTCAAATGATGTTGAGCACTTGTTTGCGTAACTGTTGCAGCAACATAATTTACTGAAATTGGAAATTGAGTTAATACTTGGATGACAGCCTATAAAGCAAAATGTTTATTATCAAGAAAGCTACAGGGTTTTTGCTCACCAGTTGAATAAAATGGCTTGTTACTAGGGGAGGAAATACTTACCTTTTTCTTCGAGTTCACAGGGGTTCAAAATCATGATAGGTGTAGAAGATGCACCAGTGGCTGAACGTCGTGTAGTCGTACGTTCGATGACCAGCACCGTAAACACTATACCACCAGAGGAATTCCGGTTGTATTGTTAAACGGATTCCTCAGAACAACCTACACATCCGGCACAGCAATGAGCTGTGGGCCCGGCATGCTGCTTGAATTCACCCAACTGTGCAGATTAAGTGTAGCTTTTGAATTCTAATTAATCAAGTGGGGGTACAGACGTACAATAGATTTGGGTAGGTTTGGGTTGGATGCCACCCAGTAATGGCGGATCAAATCTGACCAGCATCTCGGCCTAGGTGCGGATGTTGGTATATAGGCCACGCAAATAAACCTAAAACTTACAGAGCAATAGCGAATCACATTGGTAATACAAAGCGCGCACATGTGTAAGGCTGCGAGCACGCGGTGGAAAGGTTTTGCTTTGCCGAATTCATAAGCTTGATATGATGTACCGTAGACAAAGTCCGGTTACGCTGGAATCTCACCCACTTCACAATCATCACACAAGTCCATTGCATCCACACCAATAATAATTATTATTATAGTGTAGAATTTTTGGTGTAAAATATTAGAATGCCAGCATTTCCGCGACACCTGCCATGTCAGGCGCGTGACCGGACCTGAGCCTCCGGAGGGTCAAGACTCAAGAGTTCCACATTTTTTGGACAACCACGGACATAATATGGCAAAGCGGACCTTCAACATCATAATTAAAGGCGGACCTGTCATTTTTTTTTTTGGGGGGTGCGTCGCACCCCGCACCCCCCTGTACGGCCCTCTTCATAACACCCCTGTGAAAGTTTAGTTTGAAAATATTTCCATTGGATGTATGAACAAAACAGTGGCGAATTACTGGGAAAAAGTGATACAACTTTTTAAATAATAGTTTCCTATGGACACTTTCAGCACACGTTTGCTTCAGAATTAGGTTTGGGTAGGACGTCCTTCAAATTGGTTATTACAAAACATTTAAAAAAAATGAAAAATCGGGTCCACATACCTTTAAAAGATAACACGTTTATGTTTACTGTGAGTGGATCGGAGTGGAGTTTGGATAGGGTTAGGGAGATGGTTACAAATATATGAGAATGGAAAGGAGACTCAGAAGTCTCTGTCTACTGGCTTGAAAGGTCTAGCTACGCCCCTGGGCATGGCGCACTGTAATATCGTGTGAAGCTTAAAACAAAGTCACTCTGCTCTATTTTGTACAACTTATAACCAGAGCAAGAACCAGATCTTCCTTATGGTTTTTTTTATTTCTTCTTCTTTTTCACGGAATAATGACCCTTATGGTATATTCGGAATAATGAACCTATGTTATATTCGGAGTAATGACCTTATTTATATTCGAGTAATGACCCTTTAGTTATATTCGGAGTAATGGTCCTTATGTTATATTCGGAGTAATGACCCTAAGTTATTTTCGGAGTTAAGACCTTTATGCTATTTTCGGCGTACGAACCCTTATGTTATATTCGTAGTAATGACCCTTATGTATTTTCGGAGTAATGACCCTTATGTTTTTTTTTTTAAATTAAAAACACACACTTAGAAAATAATGACCGTCATAATATTTTCGGAAATAGTGACTCTTCGGAAAAATCACACTTGTGTTATTGTCGGAGTAATGACCCTTAGTTTATTGTCGAATTAATGACCCTTATGTTTTTTCGTAATAATGACCCTTCGGAATTATTGAACCTTATGTAAATTTCGGAATAATGACCTGTCGGAGTAAAACCCTGCGGGGATATAAGCGGAGCCCCTGCTTCTTATAGTGCATTCTGTGTTACCTTGTCCATATGGACATTCTAGTTAAAGAGACATGGGAATTGCAGGTTAATTACTTCGAAACATTTATTTACATAATTAATAGAAGGCAAAAAAAGGTACATGATTGAATTAACAAATGAACAAATAAAGTTAAAAGACTCTAATACGTATACAACGAAGGGATTGGAGGATATAGGAAGAGGAGAGAGATGGAGAGGGGAGGTGGGGTGAGGGAAGGCAAGATAGGGGGAGGAGAGAAAAAATAAAAAGGGCCAGAGAGGGAAGGGGAGGGGAGGGGAAGGGGAGGGGGGGGGAGGAGGGAGGGGAAGGGGAGGGGGAATGCAGAAAAACTGGATTGAGGAGTAAGGAGATAAGGGAGGGTGAGAGGTAGCGGAGAGGGGGAAAGGAAGCGGGGAGAGAGACAAATGGAGTTAGGCGAGAGAGAGGGAGGGAGGGGAGATACCTGGGAGGGGCTAGAGAGGAATGAGAGGAGGAAAGGGTGCGGGAAGAAGAGAGAAGATAGAGAGCGAGATTAGGGGAAAGAGGGTGTCAGTGAGGAGGAGTAGAAAGAGAGGGAGGGAAAGTGAACGTACAAAGGAGGGGAGTTGAGGAAGGGAGGTATGAAAAGCGTGCAAAGTTAGCGCGCGCAGAGAAGGCAAGAAGGCATGGGAATTCCCGGAGTCTTTGTCAGGGGGGGGGCCCTTTTTAGCAGTGGCGGTGCCGGGGGGTCAAATGGGTTGTGCAGTCCCCTCATGTTTGCACCCCCCCCCCCGCCGAAAGAAAAATGAGAGATTTTGCAAAAATCAGCGCTTTGGGTCCAAAAAATCACTCATTTTTGGGGGAAAATGAGCGTTTTTAGGCCAATGTGGTTACAAATCTCCAACATTTTGAATTTCCCCCAGAATTTCAACTTTTGTCCCCAAAAAATTGATGTAGTAAACGCGCAGAGGTTTGGGGAATCCCAGAGTCATCTTTGGTCAGCCTACAAGGGAACTAAGTGATGGTCTTACTGTTGGATAATGGGAATTTTTTCAAGTGGGTAAGTAAATGCATGGGAATTCTCATCTTTGGTTAGCCCACTTTAATTTTTAAATTTGAAATGGCTTTTCCGGTTTTCACTGGGGAATCCCAGCACTGTTTGAATTCATTGATGGGAATTCTCATGCACTTTTGGGATTTCAAATCGAACATTCCCATGCAATTTTTTAGAAGAATTGTGTGGGAATTCCCAGAGTCTCGGGGGGGGGGGGAGTGGATAATTTCTGGAAACCCATTGGCAGGGTGGCTCATGTCAACCCATTTTGCTCAATTTTTCCTTCAAGACTGAACTGATCATAGTTCTCGATGTGTTTCGGAGTTAAATAGATGATTTTTGCAGCAAATGGTCTTCACACAATTAAAGTGACCTACCAGACCCAGAGAATCTGTATTACACGTTTATTTGGTATGTATATAGAGTGCAATTTTCAAAATTGCCGTACGTGTTGGCACACAGTGATGCTAAGGAAATCCGCCCCCCCTCCCCCCCGAGTTGGTGACGATGTATGATAAGAAGGAATGCGATACTCATTAGGTTAAATACCAGAGTTGGGGTTTTGCATGTTTACCGAGCTCTCGGGTAGCTCATGTGAAAAATCCCTAGATCGGCATTATCTTTGCCATACATTTCTATGAACCTCTTAAACTCAGGGATGGATTTAGAGGGGGGCGCCTCTCCCCCCCCCCCCCCTTTTTTTGCAGATTCAAAGGGTGCCCGCGCCACACATGGCGCCGGACGCAATGTAGATCTCTAAAATAACATTTATTTACGCACCGGGCGCCGTTATATTTGCTATCGCTTTCACCATTATTTTAATTCCGACTAATTATTGTTATCTTTCAGTGTTACAGTTACTGTGGAGATTGAAACAATAACTTAAAGGAAAATTGTTTTGTCAGGTCAATCGGCTTAACCGTCAAATGGCATTTCATCTGCACAAATGTACTCCAAATAATTACATACGACTACCAGAATCTTACCGCTGCCCTTTTTCATGCGTGAAGACTCCGCAACTTTGCTACTCAGTGGTGTTCAGACTTTGATTGCCAGTTATCGTGTCACGTTAAATGCTTTATTCTTGCAGTGGTTGCATACTCTGTTGATTGCACAACAATTTTCCACCACAAATGCATACTTAGTAAACTTAGCTTGTCTCGGATATAGGATTTTTTCATTTGACGCTATATCGTCTTTAGTAAAAGTAAATTACTCACCATTTGCAGACAATGTTACTGTCCTTGGCGTCTTACGGATGTATATTTGTGCTTTACTTTCTCAGATGTTGTCCCACTCACTCTTTTTTGTCACACTGGTGAGCTTTGAAAGATTCTTGGCAATATTGCACCTTTGAAACATATGCAAATGTCTAGCAGATCCAGAACAGTGAAGCTGATATTTACATGGGGGTATTTTCCTTATTGGCGGCACAGGGATGTCATATTTTGAAGGACGAGAAGACCAATCATGTTGGTATTTCTTGGAAAATATTCCAATATTCAGATGGACTAATGTAGTGCGTTTCGCTCGGGGAATCGGATAAGAAAAATGTTCAAGTTGACGGGAACAGTTCTGGAAGTGATACCGTTCTTCATATGCCTTACAGGTAACGTTTAACAAAATATTAGTAGTTTGAAGCTAGATTTATATTATTAAGCCTCGTCTACTGAGCCACTATTGTAACCAAAACTCCTGAAGGGGGAGGGGGGGGGGTACCACCCCCCATGATTTTCGTTACTTAACATCCGATTCCTGAAATTTGGTACCAAAGCGGATCTTGAATTATGAGTCACTATGACGTCAATGTGGAGGAAGAGATGAAAATACTGAATATAGGGGTGGGAAACTTGGTATTTTCGCAATTTTAGCGACTCAAAACATATTATAGCACTAAAATGCTCTCATTATAAAAAAAAAAATAGTCATTTCTCATCAAGTAGAGCCAAAAGCCGCATGAAATCGGATATTCCTAAATTTTTTGGCGAAAAATTAAATTTTTCAATGTGTGGCTCTATGGGGAAATTTACCAATTTGCTAATATGCGAACCTTTATGACTTCATTGTGACGTACTGCTAGGCATGTTGGTACATATTTGTGCTAGGCAGTCGGTACTTTCACGAAAGGGGGGGTGCTTACCCCCCCCCCCATCCATCACTTTGGGATCACTCCTGTATCTTACACATACACCGGGGATGTTGTTTTGCTGGAAAGGAGGCGGGAAAATGTCACTTGGCACCAAAAGGGGGTTTTTAGCAAGCCGGGGAAAAAAAACTGAAAGGAGGGGTGGTTGACGAGGGTTTAAAATGCTCGTGTATATATTTATATATATATATATATATATATATATATATATATATACATAGATCGATAACGACTGGGACATATTTAGACTTCCACATTATTCCAATGAATCTTGTACGACTTATGACATCGGCTAATAAATATTGAAGTTAAATATAAATTAACGCCATGACATTGTTGATGATGTAGTCTTGATATGTAACGATTTTATTTGCATTTACACTGCGTTTCAGTCTTTATTTTGTAAGTATTTTTACAGCCTTATGTCTCAAGTAAACAGGGACGAGAATGTTGTAAGGAATGTCCGACTTAGGACATTATGAGTGACCTGGGGTCACCTGTACTTAACTTCCCATTGATGATGGTCTGGCAAACGTATATTACTACATCGATTAGAACATATCAATTAGGCCTGTAAATTCCCTGATCAATTTATTAGCCCAGTTAATAGTAATACACAATAGTGCGGATCCGTAGCATTTAATTGAACGCGATTAGAAGGAGGCCAAATGAACCAGTCGTGCACGTGCAAAAGCTCAACAAACCGCCACGATCGATTGACCACAACCAAGGCAACGATAGGCATATAGGTATGTATGCATTTAATTCAGTCTCACCAGAGGTAAGATTGCCTTGCAGGGAAAGAATTTTTAGTATTGTGCCACTACCCAATGAATTCGGCAGGCTAAACGAAATAAACTGCATGTTCATGATGTGAACTTGAAGGTGGGTGGAAGAATATTCATACACTGAAATTCATCCCCGTGCTTGGCGGCGCGGGGGGGTGCAGTTGCGTCTTTGTCTATTTTTTGAAAAAAAAAAAAACAACAAAAGCATGCAGTATCTGTACTATAGTCCAATGACTGTAACTTGTAGCATCCTATCATTAACATGTACTATTATGAAAATGACATACCGTTAAAACATAGAATCTCAGAATCAGGTCATGCTAGCAGGACTAGCCCAGTCATGTGTGGATGGTCAATTGATGTGATTGTGAAAAGTTTATTTTGTTGTATTGCAATAAATCCAAATCATAGTCAAGGGGGGTTTTAAGTTGTTAAGGTAAGACTAAGGGTTTGCGTGGGGGAGTACCCCGGCTAGTTCCAGTGGTTTGAGTGGACCCGCAATAGTACAATTTCAGTGAAAACTTGTTAATTCCTGTTTTTGGTAATATTATACGGTATACCGCTAACATGCTATTTAAAGTGACAGGAGAAAATGTTTTTATTAATGATATAAATTTCTCCTCAATGCACTAAATTACCACCGAGCAATTAATATCATCGTCTTATTACATAAAGGTGCCGTAATTCGGCTTATTCACTTCAGATGTGATATAATACATTGGTAAGCATTCATAAATATGCAAACAGGCGGTTCTCAACCACAGTGCGCCTGTATATTGCGCGATCACTTGCTTATGATGAAGTTTGGGAAATGATGATTAGAAAGAACAAATGCCCGCACTGGAGAGAAGTTTACAAAGGTCACAGGATGGGGTCACAAAGGTACATGGAGTTCACCAAGGTCACCCCCCCCGACAAAGCCCCACCCTGCCCCCTACGCAAAGACCCTGCCCCTGATGCACCAATGACCAATAACCCTACTCCCCTGACAACCCCCACCCCGCCCCCTCCCTCGCATTCCCACCCTACCCTACCCTACCCCGGCACACCTATTTGTGCATCGGCCAAAGGTGACATGAGCTCACCAAGGTGACATGAGGTCATCAAGGTGACATGAGGTCACCAAGGTCACATGGGGTAACAAAGTTCACATGGGTCACAAGGTCACATGAATTACCAAGGTCCATAGATTAATAACAGAGTGCCTAACGCCCGCAGTTGAATAGCCGGCCACCGTACCGGCTTTGTTTCAAAATGTGTCACAACGTAAGTGAAGTTAAAATTTCTTTGTATAATTGTTTAGTTCATTATTTTGAATATTTGGATGGTTTCCACCAAATAAAGTAAAAGAAAATCAAACCTGTCGTTTTACACCTATTTTTAACTTTAATTTAACAGGTCTTTACTCTACTACTCTCGCATTTCCAACCATGTCGGACGGAATTTCAACCAACAAATAATTATTATCACATGAAGAACAATCAAGATTAATTTTTCTTAGATACCTTTTGATATAAAGTTACCACTTACAATATGAATAGAACATGTTTTTTATTCCAAATGTTTTCAAGTTTTTAAATTCCCAGAGAAATAGAAAATTTAAACAAAAAAAATTCCGTCCGACAATGGTCAAAAAATTCTAAAAGTTTTTTTCTACAAAAACAAAATAAAATTCAATAAATGTTCTGTCAAGTATTCCATTAATTTAATGAAGTATTATCTTGAGTGTTGTTTTTAAAGTCTAGCTTTATGTTATTAGAGTAAAAAAGTGGCAAGATTTTTTTCCGTTTCCGACATTTATGTTAATCCGTCGACATGTGGTTTTAAACAAACGATTGCTCTTAAAGTTTTCCTTTTGGGCCATTTCAAGTTGCTAGATTAAACTGGATCATTAGACAATGAAGCTGTACCCGAAAAGTGCAAATCAACCATCAATTTCCTACATAAGAATTCACCTGAAACAGCTGAAAAACAAATTTTTCAACATTTTGTGTGTTTTCCATTTTGTGTGGGACAAAGCGTTGAATTTGGCAAATGATCTATTTCTGGTCCTCTTTGACCGTCAAATGAAATTTTATTTTATGAAACTTTTGACTAATGAAGAAATAGACCAATTTAGGTTTTAGAGAGAAAAATATCAATATCAACAAGGTTTTTTAGAAATAGGTACACATTTTTAAAAATGCAAAGTTTGTGGACGGAAGCATGTCGGACGGAATTTTTTAACCCAGATTTCATTGCATAACCGACATACCCAAATTGTTTGTTGCAATATTTTAAACTGCTTTATTTGAGCTAACAATGTCAGTACATCAAAAGCCATGAAATTTTCAAAACCAGACTACTGATGGTGCAATTTTCTTGTTTTCTATACAAAATCATGTCGAACGGAAACATGCATGTCGGACGGAATTTTGACATGTTTTGCTGCATCAATGAACAAAAGCCTTAAAACATAACTTTCTCTGATATTACGCTATTAACTAATAAGACTCATCTCCGGAGTTCTAGCAGTACCAAATAAATACACAAGAGCAGAGTCGATTAAAATGTCAACATTTCCATTCCGTCCAACATGCTCGATTCCGTCCGACATGCTCCCTTTGAAGAGGGCGCTTTAAGAAGAGCGATGGTTTTAAAATTAAAACTTTGTACTTTCTTTGGCGTTCAGTGCATTTGTGTTTGTTTTCAATTATCAGTGGGTAAAAGAATACTTTTTCCCGTCTTTAATTTCGATAGCATAGCTACGACATAACTTCTGAGAGACCCTTTTCTATCGATTCCGGTCCGACTGAAGGTTTTCAAACACAACAGCATAAAAGGAATCTCACAGGACTATTTTAGATTTCATATGATATTTTAGTAGGATGGTACAGTATCCATATATATGAGACATTGTTGCACTCATTTGTCCTAGGTCAAAATACCATCTATTTGCTCTATCAAATTCCGTCCGACATGCTTACGATCATTTTGAAACAGCCCCAACCTTGCTTTGAAATTATAAATATTCATTACGGTTATCTTTCATCGAAACTCTTACGCGCATGCGCCGTAACCTGTTGTCCTTTAAAACGGTACAATTGGGGATCGTTCTATGCCAAATTCGTTATATAATCAAAAAATTGGTACACCACGCTAAGGAAATCAGGGAATATATGAATAAATTGGTACACCACTCTATAGAAATAAGTACGCACTGCGGGAAAAGATGGTTTTTTTTTTTTTTTTAACCGGCGTTTTTTGAGCTGGGGGCGTTTGCTCTCTATGTCTTTTAAATAGAATCTTTGCCAAGGTCTCCAAGTCATCAAGGTCACTCCAAGTCACAAAGGTCAACCAAGGTCACATGAGGTCACCAGGTCACATGAAGTCATCAAGGTCAGATGGGTCACAAAGGTCACCTGAAGTCACCCAGGTCATCCAGTCCCCAAGTCCACAAAGTTACAAAGGTCACACAAGTCACATGAATGTCACCAGGTCAAGCAAAGGTACATGGAGTCACCAGGTCCAAGAAGTCAACCAAGGTCACACATGTCACCAAGGTCAAAAAACAAGGACACCAAGTCAAAAAACAAGGTCACACGCGGGCATCCCGCCCCCCGTCGACGGCACCCCAACCCCTTCCCCCCGATGCACCCTACCCCCGACCCCACCGCAGATGCATACACCCGAGCCCCGTTCCCGACCCCTTTCCCGACCACCCACCCCACCCCCCTCCTTCGAAGCACCCCCCCACCCTCTCCACTAGACAACCCACCTTGCCCCTCCCCTAACAACGACCCACCCTGCCCCCACAACACCCCACCCTGCCCCCTCCCACCCCCACCCTTACCCCTCCATATTATTAGCTCATTTGCGTACTTGTCCGAAATATCCCAACATCATAATCAGTCACGAACTCTTTAATCCCCTCCTCCTCCACCAATTTACATCATTATACCCCTTTCCGGAACTCCAATATACTAGCACACAATCCTTGCGGGAAAAGGTTATCATTTTGACCAGGCCAATATAAGCTAGATTATATTCATGAAATATGCAAATCAGCAAAGCCAAAAGCTACACTAATATTCTGCAACCTCACTCTATCACTCTACCAATGGGGATCAGTAATCCGGATTATCTTTTAGCCACCACAGAGCATTTCAAAAAAAGGTTAAACCAAAGTTCTGAAAAATATGCAAATACGCTAATTAAAATTCATGATATGCAAACTATTGCAGCCAAAAGCTACACGTATATTGCCGCACCTCACTCTATCACCGTAATCAAGTTGAAGTAAATCGGGGATAGCATTTAGCCTGCAGAGCATTTTTTAAAAAGGTTAACCGAGTCATACTAGTATGTTGCCCATCCATGAACATTCGTTCAGGTGACACAAAACCTGGGTTCCGAAAAAAAATTGACATGATTGAGGGTGCTTCTCTCTGAAATCTCCTCATCTTTGTGGGACCAGGCTGTGGGACCCTGTTTTCAATACATGAATAAAAGAACAAATACGGAAGCGGTCCCAAGTAGGTCGTCCGATTTCGTGTCCCAAGAAAATTTGATAAATCGCTGCACTATATAAGTATTCCACAATGCACAAGATTATGAACCCTATGTGACACCTGAATGACCTTGACCCTCATATTTTACCCCCATAGACCCCTTGCCAGTGTTAAGCTGGTGCCACGAGAGATTTCAAATAACGATGTCCCGAAAAATGTTGAAATTCTGATTTGGCACTGGTGCAAAGCTTTATATCAAATTATTCCCCTATAAAGGACTTAGCTGAGAACTTTTCTTTGGTACAAAGATATTGAAATTTCTAGTTTTGTATAGGAGCAAATAGAAATTCACCTATTTTTCTATTGAAATAGGTAGCATACATCAATTCTTAGACCAAATTGCCTCTGTTTTCATTTAAGTTATTCTGTACCAAATAAAAGTAGGGAGTCTTTAAAACGCCTTATCTTATGAATTCACTACATATCACAGAAAATTATGGATTGACTGAAATCTCTTGTTTGCACTTTCAGCATACCCAAGTATGAACTGAATTCATCACTGCACTAAACTAGACATTTTAACCAAAGGTAATGCAGTATGCTACATCAGGGGGTGACCTTACGCCTGTCCTTTTCTTTTGGCTCCTTTTACCCCCCAATGAGGGCTATTGCAAAATACGAAAGTTCGTACATGTGAAATTCATGGTCCCTCCTGTATAAAGTAATTACCTAACAAACCGTTGCATTGCAAGACTCAGCTATAATAGTCGCCCTCAGGTGAAACAAAGGTCGCATCCTAGTTTAAGGGGTTGGTTACACTGAAGTTCACAATGTTAATTATTTTGTTTTTCAAATGTGCCTATTTCAGTTTTATTTCAAGTCAAATTTGG
>JAMKCH010025177.1:0-35438 GCA_023653785.1 Ophioderma brevispina | reverse complement strand
GTGCCTTTTATGAAATTTATTTATAGAAAGTAATGAATTTACATGTATTATAAAAGTAATAGTCCTATAGATTTTCTATGATTCTGGTCTTAACCAGTGCTAATCATATCATTTTTAAAAAATCCCCCTAAACTAAAAGTGTAGTTTCCTTATTTGATCTTTGACCTCTGTCTCACACAACGAGCTTGAGTGATTCCACGTGACTTTGTTTTTGTTTTGTGGTGCATGCTGCAGGTGACCGTCACCGTGATCTTCACATTGCACACAGGTCAATGACAATCATATGGCTGAGGTATTTGTGGGCTGAACCTGAACAAGTTTTAGCCTACCTTTTGGTGGTGTACTAGGGCGGTGTGTGTGTTTTTGCAAATTGCAGTTTTAATAGCCCCGAACGTACATACGGGCGCGGCGCATGCATGCAGCTCCAAATTTTGTCATGGACCAAATAAATGCAGATGAGGTAGGCAGGCTGTAGTAGACCAGGGGTTCTCAACAACAGGCGGCCCGCGGGCCAGATCCGACCCGCGAAGCTTTGGTGGTTGGCCCTTGAACAGTTTTGAAATATACAGCAAACATAGCAAAAGAGGGTGCATCTGGCCCGCAAGCATGAATATTTTGAAGGGTATACAGCCCGCCATGGCCCGCGAGCCAAAATAGTTGAGAACCCCTGCTGTAGACTTTCACATTGAGTGATTCGGGGCCGTACTATATTCTTACTCACAAAGTTCCAGGGCCTGAGGTCATTGAGTCTGAAATGTATATTTATAAGATTCTTGTAGGTGTACTGTTAAAAATATTTTAATTGACCACAAAGCATTCCCATTAAATGAATTATTTTAATCCGTTCTGCATTAGGTGCCAATCTCCCCGCCAATCTCGCTCCTGATGAATATAAAAAGTGTGGTAGGCAGTGCAAGGCAATATACTAACTATAATATAAACCATCATCATCATCATCATGAAAATTATATTCATGAAATACTCTTGTCATCAGGTCTTCAACATGCTCGTGTATGGCCTTCCAAAACATACCCTACCAGTACTTGATATCTTATTTAGCGTTTGAATAGTGAGATTGGTGTCTTGGGTACAGTGTTAAACTGGTTTAAGTTCTCGTTGCAGTTGTGTCTGTATTGATAATGCCTTTTCAAAACTTTCTAACCTTGCTTACATTGTTCCACAAGGTTCAGTCATAGGACCGATCAAATTTGTCATTTACACATGGGTAGAACAGTTCATAGTCATAACATCAGTTGCCATTTTTATGCTGATAATAGTCAGCTTTATGTTTTCTTCAAACCAAGGATGCCAGGAGCAGTCTAGTCCTGATGATCATGACTAGATAGTCTTAACTTTTTTATGGCTGCTGTTGTCATAGACTATCTAGTCATGACGAGTTGTTTGTAGTGAAAGTGCCATTTAAGCCAAGATACACAGACAGCTTCTGCTCTAACTTTACAGCTGCAAAATGGCTTAAATATTCATTATTTGCAATAAACGTTATATTGTAGGCATTCTTGAGAGTCTTCTGCATCATGTGATAACCATTTTTCCAGATTTAAAATTCACATTATGAAATTTTCAGGTGAAACTTACCCTTGTTGTGTCTACATTGGGCTTCCAAATTTGGCAGCCTGTGTATATGTTGACATGAACTTTTTTGGGAACAAATTGTAGCATCGGTTACAAATTGGTAAGACAATTATTCTACAGACTCTAGAGATGCTATGTGTGTCAAAAGAAAATTATTTTTTCTTTTTATTTAGGAAATATACATCTCAAAACATCTCAAACCTTAAATGGCATTGGAACTCCACTTATGGCACCAAAGATTATGTCCAAATTTTAAAAGATGATGCCATAAGTTACAATTATTGGAACTAGGAGCAGTCCAGACTCCAGACTCGATAGTCCACTGCCTCTCATGAACAAACTTCACTGGCTCTTCATTAAAAAATGCATTAACTTCAAGATATGCCTCCACATGTACAAATAACTCCGGTCCTCAGTACCTCACTGACTTACTCCCATACAGAACATTTCCTCCATCTGCCCCTGTTACGAGATCTGCGACTGATAAGACTCGTCTTGAGGTACCCAAGTCCAAAAAATGTAGTGGTGAAAAGGCTTTCTCAGTTGCAGGCCCCATGTTATGGAATGCATTACCACAGCATATAAGAAATGCAAGCTCAGTAACCATTTTTAAGAAACTCTTGAAATCACATCTGTACTGACTATGTTGTTTGTATTTTGCTTTTGTGTATACTATTTTCCTTTTTGCCGTACAGCGCCTTGATCACTGAAATTTGTTTTTCTGGATATTGCGCTTTATGAGAAATTGTATGTATGTATGTATGTACCCTAAGCGAATATTTTCACTTGGAAAGAAAAACACCCTAAGCATGTATTTCGGTTGATTTTGCTACCCTCTAGAGTAAACAAGTATTTTTGTTTGATTTTACTACCCTAAACAAGTACCGTGGTATATTGATGATTTTTAATACCCTTAACAAGTAATTTGTATGACTGTTTAAAAATACACCCTAAACAAGGAGGACAAATTTAGCTCTTTCATTCATTAATTAGTATGTTGACAAGCATTATGTACATGCAAAAAACATGAGTTCTTAGAAAATTGGGGGGGGGGGACATCCTTAGAAAATCTCTAAGTCGGCTTTTAAAGGCATTTCTGACAATAACTGTACATACCATTTACATGATCTTGCATTTATAAAGAATAGAGTTACCTTCAAAATGACAATGCCAAACAGCAAGTCTTTATTTACAAGCATGCATGAACAATAGCCACTACCCAACATGCATTGCGAGTTATCAGATGACTTAATTCGCACGGATGCCAGTAAACAGATTTAAATTGAGCAAAATAATGTTTTTTATTACACGAAAAGGTTGTACTACACTTGAAATTGTCAAAATGCATCCACATCAACGAAAGTCCTTGAAATATGTCCCCTCAATCTGATCTGACCATGTCCCTGGACAGCAGCATACATGTCATTGTCCGCTGTCGTTCCTCCCCCCTCCCCACCCCAACCCACCCAAAACGAGATGAAATCCTGACAGGTACCCCAATGTATATGAATGGGTCTTTTTCTGTAGAATGTTCTCAGTTCTCTTGGAAAGATAGCTCAATTTTACCTCAGTGAAACCAAAATTTCACAATTTGCCAAAGACTTCAGAATATTTTGCAACATGTGCAATACTGTTAAGCTGAAGATATGACCCTCTCCCATGCAGTGTGCAAATGGACCTCGGCAATAAAATCAATATGTTGGTAATGCATGATACTACCTAGCATTCTCAATTATAATGGGGTTTATGCTTTATTCCGTAGGCTTGATTGATTTCTTTCATCCAGGTCTTATACACCAAGGAGACTTAGGTGGCTCAATGATGATTAATGGTTGTGTATGTCCACCCTAGGTCCAATTGCACAAAAACAGGGGGGGGGGGAGCTTGAGTACTTATGCATAAATATAGCTGAAAGTTTCAGCTTTTGTATACTGATGGGTCCAAGTTTCTTCAGACACTTCCATGTACCAAAACCAAGTCTTATGCATGCATCAGACACTAAAAGATGATGTGTGTCTTGTGTATGCAATGAATCAACAAAGTGCAAATAAATTTATTTGTATTTTTTTTTGGATAGATTAAAGAATGTTTACAAGAGGAACCAAGAATAGATCCAGACACTGGATGGCTTCCAGAATCGCAGATAATCTATGACAAATTCCTAAGAAGACAAACAACAGGGGAACTGAAGCTTCTAAGAAAATCATCTGAATTCTACAAGAGACTAAGCTTGAGTGAAAGAAAGCTGTTTCCTTATAGTGAAGTCGAGAACAAGTCCAAGATCTACGAATATGCCTTGTTTTATTGTGTAAAAGACGAGAGGAATTGGGCTGTGCCAGTTTGGACCAAATGCAGAAGGACCTCCGACGTATGTAATAACATCATATGTTATCCTTTTGAACCTCATCTGGAGTGACTATATTGCTCAAAGATGGAATTTTTTCAATTGTTTTAAAAAAAGGATATTTGTTGCATTTTCTAATCAGCCTTTTTTTAGTGATTTGATCTGAATGACCTAGCATGACCTTGAAATGACCCTTTTTTGGCACTGAATGTTGACCACACCCACCAAGTTTCATCATCCTGCCACAATTGACCAGGTTTATAGCAATCTAACCCCATATTTGACCACATTAGACCTTTGACCTGTGCCACATGACCACCTCTGAACTCATCCACTACCTAACTAAATTTATGTTAGGAAGATGGACACCCATACTTGGCTTTGATAAACAAATATGGTGGCGACAAGGTTTATAGTAATTATAACCCAATTTTTTACTGCATTTGACCCTAGTTTTGACAATATTTGACCTTTGACCCATGACACATGACCCACTTCTGATCTCAGCCACCGCCTACTAGAGATCACTGACTTCTAAAATGGCTTCAACAGAACTATGGTCCCAAGTTGAAAGGAATTTTGTATGAAATAGAACATCTGTGTGAATATGTGCACCAGAGCAGGTGTATGCATTGTTTCCGCCACATTGAAATGGCAAAAAGCAACTTCATGTTGTATTTGCATCAATTGGCGGACTCAGACTACCGCTCTCCATGGGTAAGAGGTCATTCTTGAGATCTCTTTTATAGATGAAGAGATGGACACCCACACTTGCTAAGATCCATGAGATCTGCGTTGCTTGGGACCACACACACATGTACGACCTTCATTTAGGCCCCTTCAACCAACAAAAGAGGTTTGCGTGGGACCAAAAATGTTAGAGAAATGTGATTGCTCATGATGTCTTGAGTTGAAAAGAAAAAAACCCCCTGAGAACATTTCCATTCGGTTTCTGATTATGAGTAAGTAAGGAAATACTTACCATAATTGTTCCTTAAACAGCCCTATGTAGTAGATTAAACACCATTTAATTTTTGGGACCAAATGTGTCCTAAAAATAAACCCCAAAACCTTGGTATAAATTCAAGTGGCACACGATATAAATTAACAATCCTCTGTAATTGCAAGAAATTTGTGGGTAGATTTGCTGGCCTGAACACTCAATCAGTACATTGTCAAAAGTGTATGTAACTTTTCAATAGAATAGCAATTTCTCCATGTTAATTTAAGATGCATTGAATAGACCATTTTAACAGGCAGTATGCTATTTCGTACTCTATGTAGATGCAGTCATTGTAGTTAGTTCATTTAAACCAAAGTTTTAAATCGGTTTTGTCCCTTCTAACGGGGTGGCCATATTCACCTCACACTAGCAACACTGCTGTGAGCGATTTATGGTAAAAAGATAATTGACCAGAATGCCCTTCCTGACAGCCATCCACAGTTTTTCGGTGGTGGGCCAAGCCTTTTTGCAACCACGCCACCATGCGGAAGCACTAATGGGTGCTGGATGGCCTACCCTGATCCTCTTCAAGCTGTACGGCCCTTGTATGGTAAAATCTTCTTTTCATCTACCGAGGGTAACCAGCTACCCTCCTTATGCAGATTTCCTTAGAAACCAGATGAGGGTGACAGGTTATTAGCCGCCGCCAAGACCCTCGGCCTGGACAGGTAGAACTGGTTAGCAGGATACCAACCAGTACAGGCCCTCAAAGGAAATCCCGATAGACTGTATTTTTGTTTAAAACTTGATCATTTGTTGTGGTGGGAGCGTCCGAAGGTATTTCAAGGCAGGCGATGCTGGCTATGATTTACAATGAAATACAACTGAGAAAATGACCTAAAATAAACATAATAATTTTTTTTTTTTTGAAAATTCTACGCTCTTATGATTATTACCAACACATTTATCGGTTTTGCTTTTGTTTGGTAGACTTGCACATGGTGGATGTTGCAACAGTGGAGACATTCAACATCTATATTCTGTGACTTAATAACAAACAAGCCAAAGTGACGGGAAACATTACTATCAATTAACAGAGGTACATTTGTGAAATTACGGAAAGATGCAGATAGTCATAAATCTTTTTGTCTTTAAGGCCAGTGTCATTATGTATGTACCAGGGGGATTTGAGGATTTGAGGGGGAAACATGAAATATTTTCATCAGGTGAGAGATACGAACAAGGAACTTTATGTAGAAATTTCATAAAATCAGGAGGACGTGATTAATTATTGAATGGAAGCAACATGGAACACATAATTGGTTGCCAAAAATGTTTATTTCTTCCATTCACCTTGCATATATAACACTGCTCCATAATTTATATTGTTATTCTGTTTCAGAGGGAATGTGAATTTTTTAAACAAAAGCGAAGGAAACAATAAAAAGGTTGGATTTTCTCGATTGTCCACTTTCCAAATAATGACACTCCCTACCCATTGACACAAGCTCATTTCAGCAAAGCAAAAATATTCCTTCGATTTTCTTAAAGGGTGCTTGTTCCGATCGTAGCTTTGGGACCCCCCTATTTACCCAGAAAGTATTATCGATTTTGATCTCAGATGTAAAGAGCCTTTTTCTCATTGTCGTCCCTGAAATTTGAGCCCTCAAATCCTTTCCGTCCCAAGATATAACCAAAAAACAACCGTTTTAAGTGCGTAACCATCACTATTACACAGTATTGAATCGGGCTTTGCAACATGCATTATTGCGTCTACATCAAAACCACAAGTTTTTTTTTGTTCCCACGGTAACTTGATGGGGTGTATGTGCAAGACCCTGTGTCGTAATGTCAGGTTCTCATAATCAAGTAGAGAACACAAACACATAAATCGGAACAAGCAAGCTTTAAATGTTCGGCTAGCCCTGGAAAGATGCGGGTGTCCAGTGGATTGGAACAGCCAACTCATATCTGAATTAAAAATTGCATTTTGTGATCTTAGCACTTCATTTTGTGTTATGATTCACTAGATAATTAACCCGAGAAAACTTATTGCCGGGGGGTGGGCGTGATCATGGGGATCTGGGGAACCTAATGCTATACAAAGGTCATTATTAATCTTATTATTATTAGACCATGCATAAACATTTTTTATGTACAAAAATACCATTTTACACTGAAACTTATAAGTAAGCTACATACACTGAACTGACTACTGTTCAGCCTTGTTGTATGCATAAAATTTCAAATGCACTATCACCAGTAATCCAAGCGAAAGAGTCAAAATATTTGATTTGGCAGGAAATAGCTTCAAAGTGAATGTTAAGTCTGAAGAATTGTCATAATTATCTTTCGCAATCTGCAAAAATTGCAGAAAATGAAGAAACAACAGTTTTCAACAAAGATTTGATTCTCCAATTCACAATATGTGTTGTAGTAATTGTCGTACGGACAGTTATGACTAAAATATCCTTTTTGTCTTTATTAGGTTGCTTTTGAGATCTTATACTTATCATTTTAGGGGGGGGGGGGGGGGGGGGGGGGATGTTAGGACACCTATAATTGTTTACAAACATGAAAAAAATGTGTTATTTTTGATGGTTTTTGTTTTTTTATTTCTATTTTAGCAATCAAGTGATAGTACCTTTAATCCGTGAGTGTGTTTAAAGTTCACTCCTTTTACATGAACTCATGAATTCCAATGATAACCACGAGGTCACAGACAGCAGGGCATAAACAGACCTGACCTCTATCTCTTCTTTTTCGTCTTTTTTTGCTTTATTCCCTCTTGCCCTCTTTCCTCATTCTTTCTTCTCTCTTCCCCCTCCCTCTTTGATTGGAGATTTCTCTTTTTCTCTCCCTCCTCCATGTTTCTTCCCATTATTTTTTTTCTGCTCCCCTTCCGATTTTTTTGTTGTCGGGGGGCGGGGGGGGGCAGCCCCCCACTGGTTACGCACTGCAGACAGTCAATGGGGTACAGGGGCAAACCTAAATGCATTTGTTGGTCTTTTTTCCTTCTTTAACGTTGGGTAACTGTACATGGACAATACTGATGGGACATGTACAATACATAAATAATATAAAAAAAGTGTTGAACTACAGACAACAGGTGTCGTGGTATTTCATTACTCATCTGCTGTGCTCCCGTCCAAATGTTTTTTTTTTTTCTTCAAAAATTGGTGTCTTTTTGTCCCTTGGGTGAAAATTTTGCAAGAGTTCAAAATAAAAAAAACCACGGTTTTTTTTTAAAATGTAACATTAAAAAATATGGGGTCTTTATGTGACAATGATTCTGAAAACGGGCATCTTATAAGCCTTATAACATATACACTCCCATTTTGGAGGCGATGTGTACAGTGGGGGATACATGTGTATATATCCACTCGCCTCCAAATGGGAGTCCTAGCTACCACCTCTGGAGACATTTGAAGTAGCCGCCAGATATCAGTCTTTTGACTGATTGGCGCTATGTGAGGGTCAGTATTTATGCCAGGTGGAAATTGAGGATTTAGGGGAATTTTTGTTTGTGAGTGAGAGGGGAACATGACAATGTTCATCAAGGAGGGAGGGGAACTTGTCTTTTAAATAGAAAAAAATTAGTGAAATTTTTTTTTTTAAATTTTGAATTGAAATTGTTTAAACAGATTAAGCGAAGGGGAATTCAAAATTTTCTTTAGAAAAAGGTGCATTCTCCCCTCCCAGCATAAATAATGACTAACTATTGTTTAGACCTGTTTCACCAGATTTTTTATGTACTACATTGCTCATTTTCTTCCACAGAACCATTCCTCTTAAAAAAAAAAGAAGAGTTTTTTAAAAAAAAAAAAAAAGAAGGGGAGCAACGAGGGAGGTTGGGTTAAGTTGAGGCGAGCGCCTTGTGTACTCCGCAAAGAAAACGGGGTTGGTCGATGGGAGAAGGGCTGATGTGGCAGGGTAATGCTAAGGTAGATGGAGATGTTGGGTCTGGGTGATTAAATCAGGGGTGGGCAACGGCTGGATATTTGAAGGGAGGTAATGGATAATTCTTAGGGGTTGGTGGATGTGACGAGGGGGTGTGCCATAGCGTCATCATCCAAAGGGTTAGCGACGTACTGAGGTAGAGGCCTTAGTTTTAAAGAGGGGAAAGGGGAAACGTACCCTCGGGGGGACATGAAGGGCCTGTAGGTAGTAAAGAAGGATGCCCGGGTCACCCTGTACAAGGAGAGCAGTGAGGGCGTTGGGTGTCGGACGGGTTTGGGTTAGGGGTGGGGGTGTTGGACGGGAAGATAGCGCCTGGAACGGGGGAAGAAGCGGGGGGAATTGGGGGGGTACTTGGTGATTCTAGTAGTGCACGGGAGTTGTGGGCAGGAATAGGAGTGTGAGAGGAAAAATGCGGGGGGTGGAATACAGACTTGGAACTAAGGGGCTCGGGACGATGAGGCTGATCCCCCTCGTATCGGATTTCAAGACGCTGTTCTTTCCTCCCGAGAGGACTGTACATTGTTATGGTGTTAAGTTTTTATGATCATTAATAAAGATTATTTCTGTGACACAAACTGTGGCATATTATGGCAATCTATAGTGTGTTCACTCTAAGATGAAACATGGCCTTTAATTAAGTACATTGAGATAACACTTACGTACCAATGCATATATATATAAAGGCAACCCTAGGGTAATATACTATAGTCTCTATAGTTTTTTGTTGGCCACTTGGGCTCTCCTCCACCAAATGTGTAGAATATATTGGAAAAAAAAGGGGTCATGTGTCCACCGTACACTGAACAGGCTATAGTTTTTGTACTAATTTTAGTTTTCAAAGTGTACTTTTGTATAAGGGTGCAGGGCCATTTCAATTGACCAGAGGAATAATTAACCACAATCCAGGCCTCAATTTGTTTTCCACTAGGTTGACCGATTGGTATCCTCGTTTTATCACACTTGCCCAAACTTGGCCTACTTTTTTCCAGAAACTAAACTATCTAGGAATCTCCTCAAATTTTTGTGTATGTAAAATCATCCATTTGTCTTCTAGGAGTGCAATGTAAATGGTATGGGTGAGGCATGAACGTTACCTTTACATTGAAATAATACGAGTATCAGATATGAATCCCCAGACTTTTATTTTGGGAATGTGGATCTATTGGCTGTGAGCTACCAGGACTTGGACTACAGGGGGAACTTTCAATTGAACTTCTAACACTATGAGTCTAGTAAAAATTTCAATTCCCCTCCCGTGGCGCAGTTCAGTACCTTCCATTCACCAGTGTCTTTAGAAAATACCACCCCTGGTTTTTGGGTATTAGATATGATCCCAGCTCACACAAGGTCAGGTTCATATCAAATGTAATGTACAAGTTACAACCCACAGAACTGCGTCCTTGTTGGATGAGCATATGTGTTACCTCAATAGTGTAATCTCTTCTCTTTCAAACAAAACTAAGTTCCTATTGAAACAAATTTCAGGGAGTTTAAATAACATTGAACGTGGGTGAACAATAGTCCCACCCATTGAAAGGGGCCATTCTTCAACCAAACTTTACTTGCCTTGTCCCCCAGGCAAAACAAAAACCACTAGTGAAAGGTGAAAACAATTATTTTTGGTCAGGTTTAGTCCAGAGTGTATTGAGTCAATCCCACAATGCCCCCCAACCAGTTTTGGGAAATTTCATCACCTCAACAACAGGCCCTGTGATCCCACAAAAAAATCCTATTTCTTAACACAGAAAAAAAAATCCGGAACTCTTAGCTTATTATTTCCACCCACAAAGCATATTCGTACTTAGGGATTTTTGTACAAGTTATGACCTGTCGCTGTGGTTCCTCTTTAAATTAACATTGGAACAAACTTTTTTAATCCCTAAGTCTGACAGATAAGTTTAGTAGTACAGTACAGTATCGCACATTGCAATGCACTTTTGGGATTGATTCAAAACACCCCTCTGGGTTTAGTCCAACCTAACCAAAATAATTGTTTTTCAACTTTTGCTAGATTGGTTGTTTTGTCACGGGGGTAAATAAATTTCAGTCACATGTGTGACTTCCCGAAGAATGGCCCTAAATTATTTGGCCCACCCAGTAAATTATTTGGCCCATCCAGTAAATTATTTGGCCCATCCAGTAAATTATTTGGCCCACCCAGTAAATTAAATCTGCCCAATGACCCAAAATGGCCCACCCAGTTAATTATTTGGCCCACCCATATATTATCTGGCCAGAAATATAGCAAAATGTTAAAGTTACTGTATTCAGCAAAATTAAAAAATATTAATAAAATAAAATGTATTGAACACAAAGTTCTGTGTTTGTTTCTTTAGGGCAGTGTTCATTCATTTTTGGTGCCAATAATGAAAATATCAGTACAATTACAGATGATAGGATATCAGATCATGGCAGTATTGGTGCCAGACCTCTTTTTCTGGGGGGAATGGGGAGGGGGAAAAGTGATATTTTTAACCAATTTGGTGAATTTTGGCCCAAATTGCAGAATTTTGCCAAAAATCTCTCATTTTTCTTTCAGCTCCCCAAATTTGGGGAGCAAATTTTCCCATCCCCCCCCCCATTGGGCCATTATGCCCTCTAGATTTTTCAAAATTGATATTTTTTATGGTTATAAAGCTTTTATATACATTAGCCATCACCTGAAATTATTAAGCCCAAAGCAGTGCGCTTATGGATAAACAGAATGATTTTGTAATTAATGTCGCCGGCGACATTAATTCAGCAGACGACGTGGAAATGGCGTGTAACACAAGAAAACACATGCCAGAGTTGATCCTCATAGACCCCGTACACACTATCAAAATCTCTTAATTCAACTAAGCGTTAACGAAGATTAAAAATTTGAAAAGTATAGTGTGTACGCTCTTCCCTTATTTCAACGAAGATTAATTTTGCTTAATTCAACGAAGCAAATCAGCTTCTTTCAATTAAGGGAATGGTTATTTCGATTAAGAGATTTACTAGTGTGTACGCACACTTCATTGAATTAAGAGGTGATGTGTGTTGGTTTACATACCAAGGCCATATTTCCAGTAAGCACACTTGTTTCAATCTTTGTTAGTTTTCTGTTAGTGTGGACGCACTTGTATCTTAATTAAGTGTAGTGTGTACGCACGCTTTATTAACTAATCAAGATTAACTAATCTTCGTCGAAATAAGCAATTTTGCAGTGTGTACAGGGTCATAGTATGCACCTTGTTTGACTGGTCTGTGACCTTTGTGGTTTTAATTATCAATGAGTACCTGTCTATGATATTCATGTAATAGACACATTTGTTGATTAAAGTTATGGCAACTTTCAAAGTTGGCCTACAATTACTGGATGTCTTTAGGTCTCTGATTAATGTTCCCTCCTGCTTTTGGGTATGTATTTTTATGTGTAAAATATATCTCCATTCTTTTAATGACCTATACTATCATTTGCGAGTAAAATTGAAGAAATTTTCATATTTTTCTGAAATGTCCAGTCTGCTTCAAAGGGCTCCTGCATTAACCAATGAAAGGGCATTCCATCATTTACAAATTAAAGGGCCATCCCCCATTTACCAATGAAAGGGCTTCTCCACCTTCTGGATCATCGTGTTATTTTCTCGGTGGAGTTAATGATTGGAGTTCGTTAATGACTTATGATTTGAAGTTCACATCTCAAGTCATGTTTTTTAAGTTATGTGCCTGGGAGTAGGTTGGAGTTCATCAACGAGTTTTATGTGAAAGCCAATGCGCCGTTCATAATTGGCTATTCTTTGAAACGTACTTCGGATATGCCTACTTCCTTTGTTACAATGAATGACCATACTGGCATGCATGTAATTAAGATGATTTGGAAATGTGTTACCTCTGTTGGGTTTAGGTAATAGACAAAATGATCGAATTAATAATGTGTAATTACTGTATTGCTAAAACAGTACACCAGATATGCAACTTTGCCTTCACACCTGTAAGAACATCCACCTTTTTTGATCATAAATTGGTGTCAAGGGGTAATGGGGTGGACCAGTCATTTTCAAGGTCATGCCCAGGTCAAACCCTACAAATGCCTGAAGGTCATAAAACCTGGGTTAATTGTCCCCGCCAAAAGAGTTTGGAACGGGGATTATAAAATGAGCAGTGTCCGTCCTTTCGTCCGTTCGTCCTTCCGTCCGTTCGTCTGTCTGTGATCAAAAAAATGTTACCCCATGTTGTATATGATTTATCTTGAGTTCCGTAAGGGCGACATAGGGTGGACAGAAGCGGGTTGATTAGTTTCATCGACCTGATTAGATTTTGGGCGTAAATAGGCTAATTAAGTATCTAATTTGCATATTTATAAAATTATCCTGCAGGGCCTGTGTGCAAGTTTTCTTTCTTCTGGAGTTCCATAAAGGCATATGATGTACTTTGGTGAAGGAAGCGGCTTGAAGAGTTCTCGACCTGAGCAGATTTTGGGCTATCGTCATGTAGTGATGGCGACATTCGGCGGGGACATATTTTACGCAATCGCGTAAATACGATTCGCCTTGTTTGATTACTTTCTTCACGACAGCATTAGATAGTTTTGAGCTCATCATTCACAGGTATCTTTTACTGTCAATTACCAATGCAACTGTGCATATTCTAAATATCTGGAAAATTGGGAGGGGGCACTCCTTCAAGCAAAGTTGCTGTTATTGGCTTTAACCGTAATTGCAGAAGAAAAGTACAGAAACCCTAAATTTACCTACCGGGGGTGTCCATACATGTTATTTTAACAGATTTTCTTGTAATTCGACAGCATTTGACCGGTATTTTAGGGATTCATGGCATTTCACCATAAAATTTGCTCCTGGGGGAAATGCACTTTTTTCCCCCTCCAAATTACAAGGTATTTCCCAGCAGCACAGGAATCACTGGATAAGGAAAGATAATGCTCTAAAAATAGTTTTTCATGAATGGATAATTTTAAAAATGTTCCCAAAAGTAACATGCTCAAAATTTAACCTTTGCTGGTTTAAAAAAATACACTTTTGCATAAATTTTCCCAAAAAATTCATTTGTCTGTACAATTATAATAACAGGCTTCAATAGTGATTGAAATTCCATATGAAACCCCACCCAATGCCGCTTTGGATGTGCATCTAGTTAATTAGCAAGATAGCATATGAGTGTGGCATTGAGTATCGTTTTGGAGGGAGGCTCATTTTCACTGTTGTTTTTCAGGGGCATGACACTAAATGGAATTCCCAAAACTCAACGACCTGCCTATTTGTAATAATTTACCATAACCCATAAGAGTTAATCGGCTCATGATATAATAGCACAGCCCATTCAAGTGATGTGGGGGGGGGTTTTGTGCTTTATCATTAAGTTGAAGGCAATTGTGTTGTCTTCCATGATGAAAGTCTAAATGGTCCGTGAAAATTGGACGCATCCTAAGCTTTCCCTTTTCCAGATAGTTGCCCGCGAAGACTTGTCTAATTTTCTCTGTACAAGTGTATTTTGAAACACTTTGTGTACATAGTGCAAAAACACCATCTAAATGATGGTGTAACTACGATATTATAGAGGCCTTCCGTCTCTCCTTTTCGGCTATGTCCTTTTGATTAGTGAACGCTATAGTTTTTATAGGTTATAAGTTGGAGGCGGCCTTATTAAAGGGATAAGCAGCGATAATGCAAGAGAATCACAAAAAACTTGGAAATGCATTTTTTTTCGCTTATAAATCAAAGATAAGTATTACAATTCCATATAACAGTTTAATGTAGGACCCAAAAACACCAATAGTGAAAAAAATAAGTATTTGCGGAAATTTGTCCTACTTCCTTCTGCAAGTAACATACAGCGATGTGCCGATCACAAATCCACTCAAACAGCTGATTGTGGGTTACAACCAGTACAGAATAACAAGAGCAATACTGTTTGATTTGAGGGCAAACTTACAGTCATGGTGCGCATATTATGCTTTGCAAATTTTGGGATATTCACAGTGGGAAGGGCCTTTTTTGATCTCAAGAGTCGGATTTGATCGTTCCGGTCGTTCGTTCGTGCAAGTCCAAAATCAAACAGTGGGAAGATCCGTCTTTAACCCTGAGAGTTTTCATCATCCAGGTTGATCATGCTGGAATTCCTCTTGGGGCCTTGTAAACCTCACAGTCATCTATGGTGGGGCTAATGGGTTTGTGACTCTCCACATCGCAGTTTGGTGATGGTTCTACTCCGATCTTGTGAAAGGAAGTTCTTTTGTACGACCAACGGCCAGTTCCAGTCTGTTGAGGTTGACCCATGCTTTCCATCAAGGTCACAGCTTTGGGCTTGCAGATGGCTGTCCCAAACTGCGTTTAGTTTCAAAGTAGAGGATGACCATTGCTCGCTCAAACCTCTGTCTTTGATCCAAGATGATCGAAAGGATACTGTGACTGCAGTGTCATGGATTGGTGTATCCAAGTGATTCCGGGAATTCTCTGATCCTCAAACGGTGTTGGTGGTGGATTAGACTGCCAGGTTCATCACATTTCTTGGCGAGCTTGATCGTCTTAAGGTTCCTCCTAAGATTTGCAGGAGCTATTCCAGACAGAATTGGGAGGTATTCTACAGGCGTGCCAAAAGGCAACCACTAACAAGTCTCATTGCGTCATTCAGAATGACATCATCTTGTGTGAATGTACGCTGTGGAACTCCATATGGGGAAGCGTTATCAGAAGTTGGCATATGCCAAGGCAACAGTGACGGTATGTAAGGTGTAAAAGGATGCACCCCAGCCAGTTCCTGCGGAGCCTTTGAGGAGTTTGACAGGACTGCGTATTGGCCAAGCGACTTGCCTTGCGTGTGTTGATTGAAAGAAGCTGCGGGTCCATTGCTGCCGCCAAGGTGGTACTTCCCCCCCCCCCCCCCGTGTTGGGTCATGTTGACATTTTTCCATCTAGAGTGATGCTTTAGTTCTCTTTTTGCCCATCGATTTGCCAGGTGGAACACAGAGCTGCCGGTCTGGGGAATTTGAATACACACGTATAGAAATCTATAGAATCAGATAAAAGTACTGAATTGTCTTTAATACAAACGGATTTCAAGCCAATCCCTTGCAGGTTATGTCTAGCATATCCATCGCCAGTATTAACCAAATACGAAATTTTTATGATTTTTCAATGTTTCGAATCAGCAAATCGTTGCTGTCCTTTAAAGAGTATAATGAGCTTGAAGTGTATGGCAACCATTGAGTTAAAGTGCAACGAGAGGACTTCAAGTCATCATGGTTTGTGCGATAGTAGTGATTTCATATAGATTGGACGGCTGCAATAGATTTCCCACCTTTTGATTTGTATCTGTTTATATTTCAATAGAAAACATTGATCGGATACTAAATAGAAATTCAAAATGTTTGTACCAAAGAAACAGTACTCAGCGTAATTACCGTACAGATTGCAATATTTTTGATTTATAAAGTTTTACACCAGTTCAAAATCAGAATTTTCACATTTTGTTCGGGGGATACCTGTTTTGAAATTTCTCGTTGAACCTTTAAAATTGCATTTCAAGGGAATAGTCACTCTATATTAAATTTGAGATGTATTCGGCATTTGTTAATGTTTTTGTATACTAATGCAACCTTTTTTGCCCAAGTAATAGGACGACAAGATGTTTAATCCACCGAGTGCCACCTGCATTCTAGGACAATTGAGTATTGAGGTACACAGGTACTAGGTCACAGAAGGCGAGTAAATTTCAAATACATCAGGCAAAGCGTAAAAATATTTTGTACAGGAGTCAAATTATTCAGATATGGCCTACTTTGATTATGATTGCTATATTGAAGAAGCTTGGACACCCTGCCTGAGGATAAGCCTTCTGCAGAAATGTCGCCCTCTATGACTAGGTAAGTGCGAGTTTGAATTCTGTCAATATTTGAGCTGGATCACAGTGCTCGACCACGAGCCGTGTATGGGGAGGGGCTCTCTGTCAGTGTGTTGGAAAAGCAGCCATGGGGTGGGGATGGCGTCTTCAAAACTGCATAAACCCAGAAATTAAATATGTGGCACCCCGGGAGGGAAGCAAAAGTAACTCTCACTTTTTATTGTACAACGGGAAAAAAGACCGGTAAAGCCCATTGTTTTACGCCATAGGTACGTTATGGGGGTCAAAGGCCACTTTGTGAATTTTTGCATAAAAGGTCCCAAAATTTAGATCAATTTTGACAAGAAAAGTCCACTTTTTGGTTGATGAGATTTCAGAAAGTCCTAAACCAGATATTTTAGTGGGGTTAAGTCCACTCTTACCCAAAAAGGTCCACTTTTCGAAGTTCCCGCACCTCCCCGAAGTAAATCCTGCGTAAAGCCCTGACTGTGAGGCTACTATGTGATTCGATGTTTGAGACTGGAGTTCAGGCTGGACAAGTATATAAATTCGCCATTTTCTGAGTTCAGTCCCACACAAGAGTAAGAGTACACTGGTGGTATCCGTGTGGAAAACAATCAAATGATGTCACCACATGTAGTCCCAAGGACTTCCCCCTAATGTTTTCTTCCCCCCCCCCCTTCCCCCATTTTTCCCCCCTGGTCTGGAGTATGCAGATGACGAATTTTAATGCATTAATGCAGCGATTTGGGGCCAAAATTCCCCCCAAATCACTCCCCCTCCCTCCCACATTCACTTTTACCCTTCCCCCCAAAAAAATATGACGCCGCCCCCATGGTACAATACAATTTTGTGGAGCTCATTTCAAGGCAACGGCGTCCATTTTACGTCCAGTCAGTCACATTGGTAGTTGGTTGAATTTAAGGTCATTTAATGTGGAGGTCCTTGGGTCATGAGTTCGTGCATCTTGGTCATTCATCAAATCGATGTATGATCGTGAAAGTTAGGTCAATATTAATGCCAACATTTGAAGGTCACTTCGAGGTCCCATCAGAAGTTAGATAGTCCAAAGACTAAAAATGCTGTTATGATCAAACTCAGGACCTCGCTGAGTACCAGTGCTCCCGGAGCACACATGATGAAACATCTCATACTATATGCAATAGTAACAGCATCCCGGACAGCATAGGTCAGGACTTGGTCAGGACTACCAATTTATCATGACCCCACTGCATACAACTGCACTGCATGGAGTTACAATACAACGTTATTCTGTGCGGTTTGTGTTGCGGACTGTCCGGACACTGGACCGGCTACCTCCGGACACTGACAGCCAAGAAGCGAGTTAGAGTACGACCCGGATCCATTTGAATTGCCCGGTGAACGTTAGTGAATTTGTAATTTGTATATCAATGCAAATGCCATTCTGGCTTAGAGGTCACATAGTCTACTGGTTCCAGCCTCTTGGCGGCGGCGCGCGCCAGGGCCCCAGGCCTTCATTCGGCTAGGGCAGGGGCGGCGCCATGGCCCCAGGGCAGGGGGGCCGCCGGGGGGGGGGGGTGGACGGCAGGGCAGGGGGCTGGGGGGCAGGCCTGGGCCTCCCCCTGATGAGTTTCAAATCAGGAAAAACGGTGTTTAACTCAATAAATTGCATAAAACATTAGCGGTTTAGTCGTGTAATGTTTGCACCCCCTCAGATTTTTCACCCTGGCACCGCTTCCTGAACTCGTCCAGGCATGTCTCGGTATCATACTCAGTATGATAATGATTAAGTAATAAATTTTTTTGTGCATTACGAATAAAATCAACCATATTTCCTCTGCAATATTTTTAGAAAGCATCAAATATAACCATTTATGAGCTATGGTTCCCATTAGTTCTGCTAAGCATAACTTCACATTATGTCTTTAAGGCCGAGGGAATTCTTAGTTTCCTGTTGGAGTGCGCATCAGATTTGCCACTGTGGCAAATATTTCATTATTTTGTGGAAAAATTGTTTTTCTTGAAAACTTGATAATAAAAACAAACTTTCAGTTGCTCAAAATATTCAAGCATCCCTTCCTGTTCATTTTGAGCAGTTAACTTAGAAGGGGTGTCACAGTATACCATAAATAATGAATTTCTGCCAGATTTTTGGCCCGCTTGTTCCCGCGCTTTTCACAATACCGGGTGCAAAAATGCTTGAACTGATTTTTTAAACTTGTGAAGAAATAAACCTGCAAATACCCGTGTTTTATTAATTAGGCACTTGGAAACTTTGTAATAAATAATAAATATAAGGTTACTAGTGTATTCAAGATGCCTTTAGATGTAATAATGAAATGACAGTAAGTAATGAAATGACAGTAAATAATGAATAATGAAATCGTACCTCGTCACCTTTTAAAAATCTCCAACAGGAAACTAAGAATCAAATTCCATTGGCCTAACATGTTGTCATTAATGGATGTGAAGTTATGCAAAAACACATGGAATACCTTTCCCCTGTTACCAGCATGAACAGGCCATTTCAAAGAGCCAACTTTGCAGACTGCAGACGAACAAAATATCAAAAGCAATTCAGAATTGAGTTGATATATGTTCCTTAGACTAAGCCTTACCTTTTGAAATAGTTAATCCTCAAAAATTTGTCTAAAAACAGTAGAAATCCATCATTTTCCGGAGAAACAACCTTTCTCATGCTGAAGTGATTGTAGTCGCAATTTTCTTCAAAATTTTTAATTTCTAATTCTTTTAAGTTTTTTTCACATATCATCGCATTATAGATCTCAAGTTGTGTTTGATAGTGAAAACAGGGATATATCGTTCATTTAGAGGGGTTTTGAGATCGACAAAGTTGAGGTAGTAGGTAACAGGGGGAAAGGTTATTCCATGTCTGTTTTTTATTGAATTCACATCAGTTAAGGACAAACATGTTAAAGACATAATGTGAGTATTAGGCTTTAGCAGAACTATGGTTCCCATATAGGCCGTAATCTTTCAAAGCATAAAAATGAAATTCATTAGTCACCTAGTAATAGTATATGCAGAGTGGTAGACGTTTCATATAATATAGAAGTCCCATGGATGCAACTGAGGTATTGCCATTCATTCCATCAAGCGCTTAATGCACAACTCATACAGTTGTATGACGGGAATCAATTATTATTGTAATACCCTCACATTTGAATCCATGGGACTAAATATGAAACGTCTACCGCAAATACAAGTTGCCCAATTTTGGCCATTTATGACTGATGAACCCATAAATATTGGGCCGTGGGGGGTCTATGTCCATTTCTCTACATCCGTTCTGCAGGGATGGTCAATAATCACGACGCAGCTTTTATGCATGCGTCAAGATGTGCCATCTTTATTTCGCATGTAAAAACGATGTGCGTGCCATGGTTTTACTGGTGCGACCATAAATTCTTGTGCATGGACGTCAAGTTAATGGAGATAGTGAAATGTATTTTATGGGGTCTATAATGTCAAGAGGGCCCTTTTTTTACCTTTCTTCCCCAAGATGCCTTCTAGGCAAATGTTACATGTAGGTCACAAGAAGTTCCTTTTATTAAGGTGCTTGTTCCAATTATTATATTGTGTTCTCTACATTGATATGAGAGACTGGCACTTGCACATACGCCCATCCAGAACGGAGGGGAAACAAACTTGCAGTTTAGTTTGGATTAGAAGCAATAATGCTATTTGCAAAGCCCAGTTGCATAACCAGTGGGGGGCGGAGCACAATCCCCTGCTCAGAAGCCGAGGCCCCTGCCCCAGCCCACCAAACTGAACGACCGTTGACGTGTCTATGGAGAAAGGACCAAAAATTTCCCCCTTCAGAAAATGCCTTCCCCCCCCTCACCATTTGCAAAGGCTCTGGTTATGCCAATGGCAAAGCCCTCTGATGCACACACTGTGCAATATTGATGGTTAACCATTAAAATGATGGGGTTTTTTTTGTTTATATCTTGGGAATGACGGTCTCTGAGGGCTCAAATTTCGGGGGACAATGAGAAAAATACGCCCTTCACCTGATATTAAGATCAATAATACTCCGGGTAAATCAGGGGTGGGTCCCAAAAGACGATCGAAAACACGCACCTTCAACTGACAAGGGGTGATAGCGATGGAATTGGAACCCACACCAAAACCTCTTAAAATATTGCACTTGTCGTGACAAGGACCCAAATTTGGCCCTCTCCCCTTTTAAATTGGAAGATTTATTTTATTTCATGCAAGGGCAATGCAAGATACTAGTTTTCTAATATTTTCAGTTTGGAACACTTAAGTAGAATCCTGTGCAAAAATGTACGTACAATCCAAAAAAAAACTTGAAGTTTGAAAAGTATAAAAACTAGGACCAATTAAAAAATAGTGAAAAACTAGACACTGGGAAAGATCTACTTTACAAAGGCGGCCGTATCGTCGTATTTGGGAAGGATGGTGATCCCCTTAATGACCCCTTGCGTGACTTGACCTTGGACCCCTTGTAACTTCACCAAAAGTCATTAAATGTATTTTTAGTTGTTAACAACTTTACAAGGATCAATTTTATTGAGTTTCAACTCAATCCAAGCATTGTCAGGGATTTGACTTTCACCCTATATAACGTGACTCCTGGGTCACCGGAGGGGGCAACTGTTACTTGTCTGTATTTTATGAAGCCACAAGGATTATCCCTGGTTGTTGGGGGAAAATTTCAGCTCAATCGGGTAATTGTTTGTAGATTTTGGACCTTTGACCTTGAACTTTGACCTTGGGGTCGAGGACTATTCATAGACTCTTCTTACTATAAATGTACACACTGTAGTAAGGACGGGCTTTATATGTCCTCTTTAGGCATAAGATAAATCCAATTTGGTCTTATTTTTAGCATTTTTTGGCAAAATTGAACTTTTGACCCCCCCCCCCCTTACCTTAATGACCTTTGATCCCGTATAAAAAAAAAACCTAGTGTTAACACAACAAAAAATGCATTGTTCCAATGCACATAAAAATTTCTACTATGCTTAGTTATGGATATAAAAAATTCTTGAAATTATTACTCAACACCGAGAAAATGACCTCTTAAATGGACCTTTGCCCGCCAAAAAATAGCAAATACCTTGACATTCACCAGGTAAATGAAGCAAATTGCAAGTTAGGTCACTGTACTAGGTTTGGGTTTTGAGATAAAAAAAATTTGAAATTTGGAATATTTTTGGGTTGTTGGACCGGAAGGAAGGCACAAAGTGACCCCTATGACCTGGGCAGCCTGAAAACTGTGGACAACCCGAAGACCCTGCTCAGTAACAATACATGTGCTCTAATGACGTCACTCTGCTACGTTAATTTGTCCACGGAAAGGACAGCAATTTTTTGCAATTTTTTCACAATTTTGGCTTTCAAAACCGGAAATGACCCCCCTTGCCTTAATGACCTTTGACTCCTTATCCCTGACCCCCCTATATGAAGCAAAGGGTAGTGGTTCCTACTAAAACAGGTTTGTTGATATCGGCGTTAATGCCGTAGAAGAAGCTTAATTTGTAACAAAATTACATATTTGACGCCTGTTGACCTTTGAACATCTGATAATGTGACCCCTGGTCACGAATAGGGATCAAACTGTAATTTTTTCTGTATTTTCAATTTACCGAGGTATAGTTCCGGTCAAAAATTTGTTCAATCGAGCTTTGTTTGTAAATTTTGACCTTGACCTTGAACTTTGACCTTTGGGGTGGAGACTATCATAGACCTCTTCTACTATAAATGCTACCATTACTGTAGTAATAACGGGCTTTATCTATGCTCTATAGGCTGAGATAAAATCAATTTGGTCGTATAGTCCCCTGAGCCATTTTTTGGCAAAATTGACCTTTTGACCCCTTAATGACCTTTGACCTGGGTAAAAAAAACCTCGTTGTAACACACAAAAATGCATTGTTCCAATCAAATAAAAAAAATTTCTACTACGGTTAGGGTTAGTTTCTGGAGATAAAAATTCTTAAAAAATATTGACCTTAAAACCGGAAATGACCCTAAATGACTTTGACCTCCAAAATAAAAAATACCTTGCCAACACAGTAATATGAAGATACCTGCAAGTTAGGTTTACTGTACTATTGTTTGAGTTTTTTGAGGATAAAAATTTTGAAAATTTTGGGAATATTTTTGGGTTTTGACCGGAGTCGTGACCCCTTAATGACCTTTGATCCTTGAAACTGTGGACAACCCGCGGACCCTGGCTAGTAACAAATACATGTGCTCTAATGAGTTCACTCTGCTAAGTAATTTGTAAGGACAGCGATTTTTTTTTTTGAATATTTTTCACATTTTGGGCTTTCAACCGGAAAATGCCCCCTTAACGAATGACCTTTGATCCTTATCCATGAACACCCTATATGAAGCAAAAGTCAGTGGTTCCTCGAACCCGTTTGGTTGATCTCGGCCGTAATGCGTAGAAGAGATAATTTGTAACAAAAAAATTGGCTTGAGTGACGATGTGCCAGGTCAAAGGTCAGTACCGGGGTCAAGTCATATGACATAATAAATGGGAACGGGTCAGCGGTCAGTTGGTATAAGTCTAGTCAAAATACGTCAAACAATGAATAAGCTAGGACGAGGTTAAAGTGTTGAGAGAGAAGAAGAAGACGAAGAAGTAAGAAAGAAGAAGAAGAAGAAGAAGCCATCAGAAACAGAACAAGGACGCCTGAAGGGCCGCCTTCGCCTTGTAAAATATCCGTCTTTGATGTGGTTTTTTAAACTCCCCAGTTACATTAATGGTTAGGGGTTAAACCCATGTTCCAAGTAGCTTGAGATATTGGCGAACGAAAGTCCATTAAAGTGATATTTAATGTAAAAAAATCTGAAAAATAAGTTTTTTCACCCTGTTCTAACCCTTTTAAAACCGCTCAGGCTTGGAAAGATAAACTTTGGAACAGGATTACCTATTCTATGGCCACTAATGGCTAATCTGTGGGCCTTTTTACTAAACTGTGGGTACAGGTTACTGTGAGCACAGGACAGGTAACTGTTTTCAAAGTTTAGTAATCTAGACCACAGATTGCTTAAAATGTGGAAACAAATTGTTCAGAACAGATTATAAATTTTGGGAAAAGATAAAAGATTAATAATTTGTGGACACACAGATTGGTAAAAATGGGGGTGCAGTATTCTGAACTGTGACCATGATTACTAAAAATGGCGTACAGTTACTAAACTGGGATAGGTACATGATTACTAAAAATGTGGGTACAGCTTACTAAACTTGGTACAGCTTACTAAACTGTGGGTACAGCCTTAATAAAAATGTGGGTACTGATTACTAAAAATGTTTTGGGTACCAGCTTAGTAAACTGTGGGCAAAGATTACTAAACTGTGGGTACAGATTACTAAACTGGGTACAGCTCACTAAACTGTGGGTTGGTACAGCTTACTAAAACTGGGTGGTAAGATGACTAAAACTGGCGCGTACCGCTTTACTAAAACTGTGGGTTTGACAAGCTTACTAAACTGGGTACATCTTACTAAACTGTGGGATAGCTTACTAAACTGTGGATACAGTTTGCCTCGTAAAAAAACACTGTGGGTACTGATTACTAAACCGTGTGTACAGATTAATAAACTGTGGGTCAGCGTATTAAACTGTGGGTCAGCTTACTAAACTGGATACAGTGCTGAACTGTGGTACAGATTAATAATTACTGTGAATACGGTTGTGAAACTTGTGAAAACTGTGGGTCAATTACTTAAATGTGGATACGTTTGCTTTAAACTGTGTGGTACAGCTTACTAAACTGTGGATGGAGTTTACTAACTGTGGGTACAGATTAATAAACTGTGGGAAGGGGGAAGAGTTTAGTAATATGTTCCCATAGATTACTAAACTGTTCCTAGGCTATAGATTACTAAACTGTGGGAACAGATTACTTAACTGTGCATACAGTTTATTATTAAAGGTGCAACAAGAGATTTCAAGTCATCCAAATTTTCTATGCTATGAGTGATTCATATTTAGATTAGACACTCAAAAGATTCCCTACCTTCATTTGGCCACAGAAATAGCTTGAAATGGAAACAAAAGGTGATTTGTATATATTTCAAAAGAAAACATAGGCTGAATTTCCTATTTGTTTCTATATGAAATTAGAAATTTCACAATTTTTGTACCAAAGAAACATTTCTCAGCTTAATCCTTTCAGATGGGGGCCCGGGATATTTTTGATGAAAGCTTTGAACCAATGCAAAAATCAGAATTTTCACATTTTTAGGGACATCTGTTATTTGAAATCTCTCGTTGCACCTTTAATTGTGGGTACAATTCACTAAACTGTGGAAATAGACTACTTAATCTTTAGGAACAGTTAAGTAGCTGTGGCCACAGAGTGCTTAAACTGTGGGAACAAACTATAATCAACTGAAACAGATAATAAACTTTGGGAACAGATCTGCAACCACAGATTGGTTGTGGCAACTGATTACTAAACTGTGGGTACTGTTTACTAACCTGTGTGCTGTAACAGTTTACTAAATTATTGCCCAGTTTACTAAACTGTGGGTACAGATTAATAAGCTGTGGGAACAATTTAGAAATCTGTTCCCACAAAATTACTAAACTGTGGCAAAAGATTAATAAACTGTGGCTACAGTATTAAACTGACCACAGTTTACTCTTTAGTGCCGTTTTGCTAGTTCTGATTTTCCATGTTTCCGCATTCACTAGATATGGGCTATCAGATATATTCATTCCTTTATTCCCTGGTTATATTTTGCTCATTTGAGCATGGGGGGGGATTACTTTATAAACCCTTGTGCATTCCTTTGGAATAAAAACTCACATTGCTGTTTTGGCATAATGAGCTTCAACTTAAATTCAGAATAACAGGTCTTAGTCTATTTTCGGAATAATGACCCTTCGGAATTATGGATTAAAAAAAACCCTGGTGTGCCTCATAACACACCAGGAAGTTCTTTGATGCACAAGTAGGATTTTTGACATGCAAGCGTTCATCTTTACCTGGCATTGGTCTTCATGAATGGTAAATCCCTGTATGATGGGTCGTATCATTGGCACATCCAGCTGGGGGGCTTTTTGGGTACTGAAGCCTCCGAGAGTCGTGTTGTTTCAAAACCATCAGTGCATTGGTCTTTTTTCCCAAAATCTTTGAAAGCAAACTATAGTAGTTAGTAAAAGTAGTAGTAAAACCAAAGTTTTAAATCTGGTTTTATCCCTGCTAACGGGGGTGGCCGGATTCACCTCACATTCAAAGCAATACTACTGTGTACTGTGTGAGGATTTATTGAAGTAAAAGATAATTGACCGGATGCCCTTCATGACGTAAATTCAATGTGCTGGATGGCCGCCATTAGCTCTCCAGAGCCGACGCCCTTGTTGGTAGATCTTCTTTTTAGTTCTACCAGGGGTACCAGCTACCCTCCTCATTGGATTTTGTTAGAAACCCGATGGGGTGACGGTTTAGCTGCTCACAATCCGGCTCCGGCATAGGTGGTTACCAGGATACCAGTAGCAGGCCCTCAAGAAACCTGACCTGACCTGGCCTATGTATAATCATTTCCCTGTAATTTTGTTTTTACATCCAGGTTTGCATGCAGTTAGAACAACCAAGATGGCTGGCGGGTTGCAGTGTTTCAAGCATCTCAACAGACATCCATGCCTAAGAACTAACTTTGTAAAATCTACCAATCTTGGAATACATCCGTTTGCAAGGAATGGGCTTCACAAACTTAATGCGCAGCTTTTTCGATCTGTGAGATGTGTCCAGGCTCCGACAATCTCAAGTAATTCATCATATCGTGTACTGAACAACTTATTTCAAAATACAAACAAATTAAAGTTTGTTGCTTGTGGTCTCGGTTTTGTTTCTGGTATAGGAGCAGGAATTTTGGCCAGTTCCTGTGAGAGTAAACGATTAAAGGTAAGGTGTAATTTCAGCTACATTCATACATCACATCAAATCCAGATTTAGGTAAAGTTGCACTCACATATATCTCAAATTGGAAATTTGAAGTCCATCTGACCAAGCCTTTTTCACAATTTCCTCAAAATTTTGACATTTTGGCAAATTTGGAAAATGTTGTCTTCAGATTGAGGAAATTGGATTTATTTTCCAACAAATTTTAGAAAATCATGAAAAAGTGACACGCTATTATAGGCTCATACGAGTTGTCAACAGGTTGACCGGCATATCCAGACCTCGCTTTTTGAGGTGAACCCCGGAGGGCGGAAGGAACTCTAATAGCCGAAAATAGGCTGATTTTGCATGTTTTTGGCATGAACCCTGGGGGCGCGTGCCCCGAAAACACCCCAAGATATGCCACTGTATGGGTTGACCTTTGATGACCCCTATGTGAACTCACATCACCAAACTGCAACTCATGTTGGCAAACTGCAATGGCAGGCGACACTAGCGTTCTAAAGAACAATGTATTTTTTTATTTAAAAAAGTAATTCAGTAAAGAAATAAAAAGTAACCAGTTGCAAGAAGATTGTCACCTCTGTCACATTTTCCAAGGTCCATTGTCTGATAGAGGGGGTATGAGCTCTGTGAATGAAATGTAGTGAATAGATCTGGAATCATTACAATACTTGAGGAATGAACTGAGCACCTAGTCTCAAAAAAAATTTTCTGATAATGATAGCAGTAACAAAGGAAATGATTATAACAATGCTGATTTTAATACCCATTGTTATTAATACAAATTTGACTTTCTGCATGTAATCAATAACCATCATGGTTGTGAAACTATACCCCTGTGCAAAAAAACCCCACCCTCTGATACATTACTTGTAATGTGTGTAACATTCATATAATTTGCATAATTTGCTATTGATTTCTTTATAATCCGATTAAAAAAATGAGATCTGTCTGTCTATTGTATCTATGCGTTTCGTTGCCCTTTGACCTATGGAGCTGATTTTTGGCATGCAGGTAGGAAACACCTTTCTGACGCTTGTTATCAGGATTTCAGAGTGACTCAAAAGGTCAAAGGTCATCTGTAGAAATGCCCTATCTGTCTCTCTGGCTATTTATGCATTTTGTTATGCCTTGGCATATGGGGCAGATATTTTGCATGAAGGTAGGGGAGAACAATCTGACATTTGTTATCAGGGTTTCAGAGTGACCCAAAAGGTGAAAGGTCATTTAGAGGTCAATATGCAGAGAAATGCCCTATGACTACCAACAAAAAAATGAGTACTATTTTCAAATGGAAACATTCCATACCAAGCCTAAAAAGGTACAGTAATGGGGGTGAATTTTTTGCACAGGAGTATATTTCACAACACTAAAATCAATCTCTATTTCCTAACACCAGTGTGCCCTTGCAGCAGAGCCAACTGATCCTACCACCATCGAGTCCGGCTGGTTGCCCAAAACAGAAGAAATCTATGCCGAATTTCTCTCTCGGGTTGACTCGGGAGAGCTCAAACTGCTGCGCACAACAAAAGAACCACTTGGCCGTGTTGTGTACACCATTAGTCACCCTCAGAGAGGAGCACATTTTGAGTATGCACTTTTTTATGAAGAAGCTACGCAGAGAGGACATGCCATTATTCAGTTTGGACCCAAAACACAAGGACCTCCTGGGTGAGTTCGCTTGTTTAGATGTTACTGACTAATGCTAATTTTACATGGTATTCTATGGGCTTACAAAAGTACATTTTTAGCTCTCACATCCAAATGTATTAAAATATTGGTGTTAAGCTTTACAGATGGGATATTGGGCTAAAGGTAATTGATCTAGGTGAGCCATTTCAATCTGCATATAAAGCCCACCACTCCATGAACAGCCTTTCACCAGGTTAGATGTATTTGTCAAAACATGGATAATAAGGTTTTCCTGCCTTGCCTGCCTTTGTTACCATTGATCAGGATATTTTGATTAATTGGCTCAAAACTCACTTCAGTATCACAGGCATCACAAGAGCTTGGTTTAGATCATAAATATCATCAATTGCAGTTCAAGAATGATGATTAGCAGTTTTATGTCCAAGCATCAATTTTAAATTATTCTGTTCCCCGGGGCTCCATTGTAGGCCCTGCAAGGTTTCATAATGTTACTCATCCTGTTGCCAATATTGTTTGGAACTTTTAATTTAATTAGTTTTTCCTCTTATGCTGATGCTCTGCTTTTTTGTGAGTCTGACCCAAAAATTTCAGGTGAATGTGAGCGAAGCCCCCAGGGTGAAGCAAAAGTCACAATTGACTGAGAGTCTGACCCAAAGATTCCAGGTGACTCTTTGTGAACGTTCACATTGCAATATCTGAATTAAATGCTTGGATGCCTTAGAATATGTTGTACAAATAAATTGGAAGTGTGAAATCTACATCTCCCTCAAATTTTGAAAATAACATTTTTGGTTAACTTGCTTGGGTAATTTAAACCAATTTCAAAACTGTTTGAATACTTTACAGAAATTATGCTTAGACTAGTCTAAATTCTATCTATTGCTAACCCTCAGTCACAACTCTAACCCTAATGAAGCCATAACTTTAACCCTAATCCATTACTCTAACCCTAACCCATATAACTTTAACCCCAGAGGGCGTTTTGAATAAATCCCATGATGCATAGCAATGTGCCTATACTGTACTGTACTAAACACATGTCAGTACTTAGGGATAAAAAGTGTTCCAAAAGTTTACAAACCAGATATCAGAATCATGCTAAAAATACCTAAGTACACCGTACTAACGTTTTGTGGGCTAAAATGAGCATTAAATCAGGGTTTTTATGTGTTAAGAGTAGGATTTTTATGGGATCACATGACCCTATTGAGGTGAAATTTCCCAAAAATGGTGCATTGTGGGATTGACTCAAATACCCTCTGCTTTAACACCATAGAGGACTGCCAAATCGTGTACCACGCATTTTTCAATGGGAATGAATTTGGTCATGAAGACGAGGTTAGAACAAGTTTGGGGTTTATTCCGTATTGAAATGCGTGGTACACGATTTGGCACTCCACAACTCTCTTAATCCTAACAGATGTGGTCATTTAAGCAACCCAGGGTCACTAGTGATTTTGTTGAATTCAGCAGTCTTTATGAATATGCATGCATGCATGCTTACTAATACTAAGTACCGAAAATACTAATGAGTAAATCAGGGTTACCAGCACAGTGATCCAAGATCACAAGCTTAGCGGAATAATGTGCATGTGGACATGCGCTTTATTCCGTAAAGACTGCTTAATTCATCAGAGTTACCAGTGACCCAAATGACGATTCCTCATCAGAGGTGTCAGGTGACTTTAAACTGGTAAATGACAAAAATGGAGCTAGCTTTATCACTAAGGTTTATCATGGGTTTATGCACTTCACATATATGTTGTCAGTAGTTCTATCTGCAGTAGATAGTAAATATATGATGACATCATTTAAATTTCTGTAAAAGTACAAACAATTTTGAAATATCTTGAAGTTGCCCATTTTTGTTCAGCAAAATTTAAAAAATTGGTGGAAAATTAGTCCAATTTCCTCAATCTGAAGCCAAAATTTTCACAATTTGCTTAAAATGTAAACATTTTGAGAAAAAAAAAATACAAATTTGTGTTGAATTTAGCTCAAAATTGGCATCTCTGGAATATAGCTATGGGTCATGTTTGCAAAAATTTGGTATATATCAGGGGTCCCTACTCCCGACTCTCAAGGTACGTCCCTACCCAAACCAACTTGAGAACCCGGGCACTTAACGCTGTTTAGTATACAAGGGTATGAAGATCTATCTTTTTCATGCACATTTAAATATTTTTGTACCACAGGTAATGTCGGTAACAGAATTTTGCTATAAACACCTTTCGTTATCAATCACATATTTTATATTACTCATATTTATTATTAAAACATACTTTTTCCTCCGCTTGTTTTAATCTAGATATGTACCGGATGAGCTAGACGGCAGCCATGTTTGATACATAACAGGTGTGTTCCTTCATAAAGGGCTTTGAGAAGAGGTGCTTGACTGCCAACTGAACATTATTACCGAAGGTGGGCAAATTAGTATTTTTGAAGGAAACTAGAAATATTTTGCCTGTTAAAGTTACAGCTTAGAAAGTTTGTTACCCATGGTTAGAGTGTGGGTTATATATACTCACCTTTCCTCCCCCTTTCTCTCTTCCCTCCCTCTCCTCGCTCCCGCTCCCCTCTATTTATATAGACTCTCCTCTATCTTCTTGTGTACGTAGTGGGAATACGGTTATGTACGTATGGCCCAGATAATCAGATGTCATAGCCCTCTCACTTAGCTTTTTGGAGGGAGTTTCCATAACAATCTGACCCATCTGACACCCCTTCCCTACCTACTTATGAAATCGGAAAACTTAACGTATAAACCTGAGATTTCCGTTAAGGTTTCCCGAATTCTTAAGTGTGGTCAAAAAAATGTCAGATGGTCAGGTTACCATAGGGCGTACCCAGGATTTGTTTCCCTTCCCGGGTGCGCCATGATTTCGGCGGACACCCACCCCCCCCAAAAAAAAATCGTACAGATCGGGGGGCGGTCGCGGATGGCTCTCTTGCAGAATCAGGGGAGTCGTTCGGGGCTTCTTTCAAGGGTTTTTAAAAGCACATGCGGCGTTATTTTTAATGACATAATAATTACGTATTTTGTTCGCAAATTGGTAAAATAAGTGCCCTTATCCTTGAGACCATACCTGATAAATGGCGGACCCCGCCCATATCCGTTTTAAAAAGAAAGATAATGGCCGTAGCGTCGCGGCATGACAACATAAATCTTATAAATCCTGTGGGTTTTTTGTTTTTGTTTGTTTGTTTGTTTGTTTTTTTTTTTATTGAAAGAATGGACGTGTTTTGAAGTTCTGAGTGGTGGGTGCGAGAGGGTGTGTCCCCTCCCGAGCGACACTCCTTAGAAATTTCCTACGTAAATTAAAAAAACAGATTTTCCGTATTTACGGAAATCCTTTTTAGAAACAAATAAAAACAAAAAAAAAAAACATAAAAAATGTTAATTTAACGGAAATATTTCAAAAATTCTGGCAGCAATATTTCACCTTTTTTTTTTCGTCCGTACGTTGTAAATTACGGAAATATTCTGTTAAAATCCACATTTTTTTCCACAATATGAGACAAATTTCTTAAAATTACTGTCAAAGTTAAGTTGACAGAACTTCCGTAATTTACCCTGCAAAAAAGTCTGGAATTCTGCTGCCAGAAATTTTCCGTAAATTTAGGAAATTTTTTAACGTGGAAGCTCGACTCGAAAGCTTGCGACATTGTCTTTCCCGATACAATATTTAACGCACACAGGCTGATGGGGATAATTGAACCTGTTAAATTGTTTATATAGCAAATCAGATTGCTTCCAGTATGAGCAACAGCCGTAAATCTTAATCGATGGGTAAATTAGCAGTGGGTTCGTGTGAGTTTCATATCTCACATTGATAAGCTGTCTCCGCTCACGCGCCGAGAAGCGCGGAGATCCTTAAAGTAACAATTGCGATTTCCAAGACACATTTTTCTCCTGCAAAGTGGGTGAAACAATTTTGAAACGCCATGGTTGGAAATAATGCTAAGAGGTATAAGCAACGGTATAAAATTAAGAAGGATAAGGCGAACGAAATTAAAAAAAACCCTGTTTTTTTAAAATTACGGGCCCGAGCCGACCCCTGATTTTCAGTTTTTGCAGAATTTTTTTTTTTTTTTTTTTTTTTTAATACTTCTGGATTTATGGGACAAAAAGGGTTCTTAATTGCGATTTTTTTTTAGAAATTTGTTTGTCAAAATTTTATCTTTCTTCTTTTTTTTTTCTCTTTCCTTGATTTTTCAGATTTTTTGGGGCTATTTTATTAGGTCCGATTTTGAGCTCCAGAAAAGAAAAAAAAAAATAAAGAAGAAAAAAATCGCCCGACCGACCGACCGCTACTCGAAAACAGGGTTTTTCTTTTTTTCGCGTCGCCTAAGTCCAAGAATTTCTTTTTGTAATGTTTTATAATGGTTGGTGGGTGGTGGAGGAGGTGGCAGTGGCACCCCTCCGCGCGAAGCGTGGACCCCCTGGATATTCTATTTCATTTTTCATCACAACACATTTTCCTCACACAAAGATAGAAACGATTTTACATTCTCATATGGATCATCATAATAATAATGCAGAGTAAACGACAGCAACACTGCCACTTGCCTCGCCATTTTCTGCAAAACGCTTGGGGCTGGGCTGCAAACCCCATAACATGTTTGAGTATCCAAAGGTGGTATATTTGTTGTCCTATATAGCAAATGTGCAAAAAAGCATTTTGATCACTTCCGTACTTTTAAATAATTGTTGAACACAATAGTATTCTGGCATGACAAATTGGGTAGGGAGGGTCCGGTGTTTCAGCATTGGGAAATAGGCCAATTAGCAAATTAAAAGGCTACACCAGACAACAGTGGCAGCTATTTCCTGAAAAAGCGTGGATGGCATTTATGGCAAAAAGGAAAAATTTTATTTTATGAAGTATTGGAGTTCACAGTGTTATATCATAATCTGTTGAGTCAATTAGTACATTGGCCTGAATGGGTGAAAAATGATTGCAAGGTCAAAATAACAAGCATTAAACTCATATAATATTGTGCGCGGAAATTTAGTAATAACACAGAAAACGTAAAGTTTTTAACATATTCTAGGCTGGATTACAATGGACAATTCACCTTGTCAAAAAGTAGAATAAATTTCCTGTCCGCGGGATTTCCGTCCTATGCAAAGACAACAACAAATGTTCAAAGCCAAAGAAACAAGCAATGGATTATTGTGTTTCTTCAAGTGTCCTAGTAGGAAATTTTTCTGAATGCCTAAAAGTAACACCTTTTGAGAACACCGACCGTTTTTCATATACGTTTTCTGTGCAAATACTCCCATTCCTTAAAAAATATGTGAAAAAAAAAAGAAAATAATTAAATGATTACAATGAAATATAATTCCATTTTTTTTGCGGCCTCAGAGTAAAAATAAAAAAGTGAATTTTTTTTCGTCGGAGTCTCTGAGAACACTCGGCACCTTACAATACCCATTGGCAGTTTAAATATAGTTGCCTTCTGAAGTGTTCACACGCAGGCGTCTGAGGTGTTTCTGCTTCATAAATTCCTTGAGTGATTCTTAAGACAAAATTAAAAATTTTGACGCAACAATTATAGCTAATCACAAAAGGTATGGTATATTTTCAATCAATGTAGACTCGGTCCTAGGTTTAGAAGCGAAGCCTGCGCGTAGCGCGAAAAATTTACCATTTCACTTGTACAGTCTCATATTTTTCTTCATCAAGGGGCCAGGTCTGACGCTCCCTTGATCCGCCTTATGGGGTGCAAACCATAGAACTATGATAAGTCGTTGGTTGCAATACACAGCTTATAAACTAAACGTGTCTGTGAAAAGAGATGTTCATATTGTCCTCAAATTCCCTGAAGTTGATGACTTTACACACTGATTCAGAGTGCCATAAAGGTAATACACTTTTAATCGAACCGTTTTTTCTTTTTCCCCCCTTTTTTTCCTATTCTTTACTTTTTTTTATTTGCAATTAATTTGATGAAATAGGTTCTGATTTTTTTCTTTACTTTTTAATAACCGGAGGGGCGCGCGCCCCCCACGCGCCCCCCTGGTACGCGCTTGGGTTACGGAAACTAACCTCCCCTAGGTGGCAATTGTACTTCAACATGATACAACCTCGTAAAAGAAAATGTGTACATGGCTGTATTAGCAGTTCAGTTATGTAGTTAGGTATACTGCATATGCTAGGAGCGACATTGAATCATTTTGCAATTTCGACGTAAATTCCTAAAAACTCTTGACCCATTTTCAACAAGCCCCTGTTGTGTATATACCACCCCGCTGGGATCATTTACTCTATGAAACCCCTCTTATGTCGCATTAGAATTGGGCCATAGTTGTGATATTTTCTCTGTGATAATGTATATATATTTTGCCTTTTTCTTCAAACATAAGGCCGATACCTCTTAACTCTACCTTAGTGCTAAACTTGTGTGGAAAAAATGGAAGGAAGAACAAACTATATCTATTGTGAATTGAAATCAGTTGAAGGCAAGTTCTATATAGAAGGCACTGCACTTGATTACAGTATAATCCTTCAATGGTATTAACAATTTTTATAGAACAATATAATGTAAAGATATTAATCTGTTTTTTCAGTTACTTGTATATCAACTTTTTTAAGCCCATGAATTGTGTATGACAATCTCTTTCAAGAATGGTTGTATACAGTAAATGTGTAAATTTTTGGAGAACTACACAAACCAATTTTTTTTTTTCTTTTTACTTGTGTCATATTTTCACTACTTCCAAGACAATTCACAAAGATTGATAAACTTTTACCTGTACAAAATGGGCTTATTAAGGAGTTCCAGTTTGTAAATAACAGATTGGGGTTATTTCAAGACGTTGTCAAGCTCATCTACAGCTAAACCATTTTCAGGGAGTTTGAATTAGTTAAAAAACAAGTGTAACCCTCTGGGCATTACCTTGCCTATCTATCGGAATCTAAGCCTATTTGATTGGTACTCAGAGGCTATCTCATTTTGTGGTCCTCTATGAACCAATCAGACAGATTTGTACCATGGTGGTAAGTGTCCAGGGTGTTCACAATGCCAAAATCTCAATATCAAGAAAAATGATGGAGGGTTTTGTTTTGAAAAGCCTTATTTTGATCATTTCAGGTTTGCATTTTTAAGTTGCATATACACCCGTAATTTTTCGCCCTTTGTTTTTTGTGGCTATTTTGTATTGCGACCCCAAAATTTTTGCATTTCAGCAAGTTTGGAATTGCACTGTTCATATTG